>JBDJHY010697515.1:0-15840 GCA_039654485.1 Withania somnifera | reverse complement strand
ACCTTTCCTTCTTACTTCATAATTCTAGTACATATAGCTATTTTACGCTACATGGCCTTCATCCATGTATTTCAGGTGACTTTCCATCCACTCCTGGTTACTGAGCTTACATTCAGAGGTTCTGAGTCATTGGTGTGTTCCCATGTTTCTGCAAACTGGAATCATATTTGGAGTTGATATTTTCCTAGATTCTGATGTTAGACTTATTACTATTTTGATTTGTCTTACTTGGACTCTAAAGTTAGTTTGGGACTTGTCCATAGCAGCCTAGAGCTATCTTTACTTAGTGGCTTTCAAATAGATATGTTAGAATTGATATTGAGTTATCCTTTATTATGGTATTATCTTTTATTGACTTACGTGAGATGGTCCTACCATAGATACTTTATTGATATTACTTAGTTATGTTGCCGCTTACGAGTGTATATTAGAGCATGATTTATCCAGGAGGGTTCATCTAAAGCAATTAGGGAAACCCAATAGTGAAGGATTCCCAGTGATGCCTAGGGGGTGACTCTGGGGCGTTACAGTTTGGAGAACGAATGATCATAAGGAGGAGATAATGTAACACCTCAAAATTTGAGCTAGACCTTAAACTACTTTGCATTCGTGCATAAGTCCATGTTCTAGAATTTCACTTAACTTTAGGTTATAAAACTATTTATAAAGAGTGGGGGTAGAGTTTGACATGATTCAAGGTCATAAGAAAATCCTAGCGCAAGGGTAAGTTCAAATCTATTCTACCTTCATAGTTTTCATATCATCGCATGCAGGGTCAATTTTAAATAATCATATCTGCTAATTTATGGGAAGTTATGTAACCCATAACCTATCCATGGAAAGTTATTTTAGTCTATTTTTTTCATGTAATGAACCACGTGTCATTTCGAGGTCGAGGTAAAACATTATGGGTATTTTACTGAGATCACTACATTGAAAATTTTTGTGCCTTTTTTTCCCAAATCTGCTTAGAGTTTTCTCAAGTTTTGGGTGATTTCTCTCTAATTTTGCAAGAAAAAAAACGGGAATTTTGTGTATAACTGATGGCTAATGATTACTAAATATATTTCATCAATTATATCATTTTTTTTATTTTCATATCCTTGAATTTTCATGCCTAAAATGGGGAATTTTTTGTAAAAAACTGAAAATTATTTATTTGGTGGTTGGAACCCCAAAAACTTATGGGTTTCCTATGAAACTTTAGTTCTAGGATACCCAAAGGATGGGCAACGAGATTTTGTAATCAAAAGTATGATTTTACCCTTGTGTTCCCCGGGTGGAATATTGAATAAAGTTTTAAATATCATAACATGAGTATTGATTATTGTATTTTTTATATATATTGTATTTGTGATTATATTGTGTGTGTGGAGGCAATTCAAAAAGAAAAAGTTCTTGAGTGATTTCGTTCTGAAAATCTAAGGCAAGTTTAGGTTTATTTGTTCTTCCTATAAACTGTTAACAATTGCTTGTTTGTTGGTTGTAATTTAGATAAAGTAGGTATCTCGGGGTTGATATTTTCAAGAATGTTGGGTCTAAAAATGGGTAAATTAGAAATGACGTATATTCTTGATGAAAATTTTGAAACATATATTCTTCGTTTGGATTATAACTTGTCTTGTTTTGACTCATGTGATTAAAAAATGGTATCTTGATGAAGATTTGGGACCTACTATATACTTGTTGTTAAGATTGTCGTTAATCAATAAATAATTCTCTTAGATTCAAAAACCATGATGACACGAGAGTAAATTGATATATAAAAGATACACTTAATCGTGGTTGCCCATGATAGGCTGATAATATTGAGCTATGAATTGAAATTGATCACTTGCGAGATATCGGTTAGGCTTGGATTGTAGGGATTAAAGAAGGATTTGTCATTGTATATGTTGATGCTATCAAACATGATTTGACTTATTAATATGGGCTAAGACTTGTTGAAATTTCTTGAGTGCTTTTATTATATTTCAAGTGTAGTAACTTGCTCACACTATTATTGTTACTATTTCAATGTGGTAACTTGCTCACACTATTTCTTATTATATTACAAGTGTGGTAACTTGTTCACACTATTGATCTTATCATTAAAGTGTGGTAAATTTCTCATACTAACGACCTAGTATTACAAGTATGGTAATTTGTTCAAGCATTTAATATTATCACTATATGTGTCATAACTTGTTCACACTATTTTCATTTATTACTATAAGAATGGTAACTTGTTCACGCTGATGATATTTTGGTCGTGGTAACTTGCTTATAACTTAATTATACCTATAACTTGATCAAATTGAAAACTTGTTGACTGATTCCTTGAGATTATCTGATATTTTCATGACTTGCGTCTTACAACTGCTCACTTTGAAATATTTGAATGTGAAATTTGTATTATGTCTTGACGAGACTATTATACAACCAATGTTCTTTAAATGCCACAAATTTTCTTTAAATTCTATCCCTTGCTGATATTGACTGTTGTTTTACCATTATGTCTTAATTGATATTGTTGGAAAGGCATAGTCAAGACTCTGACCGGGTACTTATATTGTTGGAACAACATAGGTGAGACTCAGACCGAGTGTCTATATTATTGTAAAGACATAGGTGAGACCCTTACTGGGTGCCAATGTTATTGGAAAGACACAACAAAGACTCTGGTCAGGTGTCTATATGGTTGAAAGGTGTAGTTGAGACTCTGACCAGGTACCTAGATTGAGGATATTGAGTATTTGACCAGGTATTGTATATTTGGATTGTACTATTGACTGGGCTACTGCATAAATGTATATACTGTTGCAGGTTGTAGTATTGGAGGGTGGTTGGATGTCAGTAGACTATGTATTTGAGAATTCTATAGGTAGCTTCCCATTCACCAGCAGTTGCCAATACATCTCCTTATCTTTACTCTGATATCCTTATTTATTAAAGATTGTATGGACACTATGTATTTTTGTATGTCTCTAGTTATGACTTGTATACAGTGGAAACCTAGTTTCGATTATAATAGTTTATGATTTTGGATATTTGTTTCTTTATTTATTTATTCCACATTTATTACTATATTAGGTTGATCTATCGGATAGAAAGATAGGTATCATCATACCTAATTTTGGGTTCTTTATTGACCTAGTTTTTTTATTGATCTATCCTCTCTGGGAGCACCTAAAAACCTCAGAGGACCGATCCTGAAAAATTGACCCAGTTTTTTTGCTTCTCAGAAGTCATGAATAGACAATCCTCCACAGGTTGAGCTACCACTAACACTGGAAAAACCTCTACACAAGGAGCCATAGTATCTAGTTATGCTCCTAAACTTTGTGCGCCACTCCCTGGTTGGATGTCTCAGCATTATCTATAGCATGAACCTTAACATGCCTAACAATGGAACCAATGTGTTGTGGATAACTGGGGTAGGCACCGACCCTGGTGGAACCGTGGTTGACCACTAGCCCACCCGTACTAGGCTAGTAATCTATAGGCACTGGTAGATGAAAAATGGTCAACTCTAGCTTGAATTATGGCTCTCTAATAGGCTTAGAAACTAGTGCCCGACCTTGACCTCATGGTCGACCTACCTTGAAGCCTATTTGGAGCCCCATTAATAGGCTCGAAGGACTACATCTCAGCTATTTAAGCCCTTATCTTAACCATCTATGGAAGAGTGAAACATAATGAGTTTTCTGGGAAACTAGTTGGAATAACAATGCATAATAAAGAACCAAATATGAAACTTTGACTCCATAGCCTTTTGAAGATATGATACATACATCATTGTATGGATCTGTGGGACTCTATAAGACAATAAGGTGGTACCAATTATACCGGTGAACCTAGGGCTATGATACCAAACTATCACGATCTAAAATCCCATGTCATGATGGCACTTACTATCATTTTTTATAGGAAAGCCAAACCCTAAGTCTGAAATGATAAGTAACGAGACAATAAGAGAAAGAGATAAATTTAAACAATTAAAGTCAAATAATGGAATAAACAAGATAAGTAAGGGGAAATAAAAATAAGCATCCAACCCTAAGACCTAGTATTAGCCAGAACAAGAGCTACTAAATATATTAGGATTACTAAAAAGACAAACTATAGATAGACTGTCTGCAAATATACAAAATAAGATCAGTCAAAATATGAAGGAGACTAATCAACCTAATTGGCAAGATCTCACCCTATATCTCCAGTCATAAGCTCTATATGAAATATCAAGCCCAAAGGAGGAAATCTAAATTAGGACTAAATTACGTAAAATATCAAACCTGACACAAGTTTTGGGCTTGTTACTTTGAGCTTATGACTGGAGATCTAAATCAAGGAAAATAACTTAAATCACTGAATTCCATGTCAAAGGAGTATTTTAAAAGCCTAGATGTTGACGAATCATGAATCCACGACCCAGTTATCAAAATTAGGTAGTAGTCATATACATTCTCAAAACACCTCACTCATGCACTATCATTAATGTAAAAAATGAATATCCAAGGAAGTGAAGATACTAACAAGCCCTAAAATCTTAAATAACTTTCCATAAGTCAAGTTTCTACCCCAAACCTAATCTAAGGCCATGCATTATATCTTAAGGATACCAAGCACCCTAACTAAGACCAATAGAGAAGTAATTTCCCAATGCTAAGGATCATACTAGGGTTGTACTCTAAAGTCAATAAACTAAGTAGAAAAGTATAAATAGAATTGAAACAAATAGGAAAACTATAACCAAACATAAAAATCCAACCTAAAATTAGCAAATTTCCATATTTATACCATAAACAGGCCAAGTCTAAGAGAATCCATAACCTACTTGAAGGGTAAAGCCATGCTTAAGATCACTATGTAGGAGCTTATCCTCTTCGAAAAGCTTCTAATGTTGCCCCATTATCAAACTAATATTATAATCATCAATTGTAACAACATGTAACTTGATACTTGTCAATAAAATTCTAAGCAAATTGTGGGATGATGGTTTGAGGTGATTCAAGGTCAGAAACAGCTCATAAAACAAGGTTAAGTTCAAGGCCTTTCCTATCGGATTGAATATGTCATATTAGTATGCTATAAAAAGTGTTGACTTTTGAGTGTTAGCTTTAGAGGAATGAGGGAAAGTTATTGTCATGCCCTGATCTCACTCCCTAGGCAGGACCGGTGTCCTTAACCACTAAGTTGACCTAGCAACCTCGAAAGAACCACTTAGATCATGCATAGTTCTGCTCATATCACTCAGCAGAAGCAATAACAATAATATCACAAGTGTAATGGGATCCTCACAATAATCAATAATTAGTCTCAAAAAAATAATAGATAAACTCAACTCTCAGAACCATTTATCTCAATCTAAAAGCCTCTACTGGCTAAATAATGGATTGTTAGCACAAGAGGTTACTATCTATTGTCCAACGAATGAAATAATAAATAATAAAGCGAAATTCTAAACTCTAGATAAACAAAATAAATAACTCCATAGCTTTCCCTTGAATAAAATGAGGACTTACCAATGTTCTAGGAATGCAAGTAATGTCAACCTCGAATACATGGATAGTTGGAAATACTACATAGGGGTTAACACATACAGCAAGAGTAGAATCAGCACACAAAACATGCACTAATTACTTGAGTAGGTATAAAACAAGCTATACAATATAATGTACTATATAATGCATGAATAGTAAATCTCAATTTCAGCTCTAAGCAGCGTAAGGTAACAACTAGTATGGAAAGTTGGTTGCCTTTGGAAGCCTTCGCAGTCTTCAACGCGATGCCCTTCCCTTAGCACCTCCCTTTTTTTATTAGAATAGAAAATTTAGGAAGAATTATGCAATTCATGAATAGTAAATATAAATTTCAGCTCTAACTCAATTAAGCAATTTAGAAGTTTATAATGAAAACAATTAAAAAGAACATATCTCAAGTAAACACATCTAAAAAAACTTAACTCTTCAGTTTTTAACAAAGATACAGACTTAATTAAAAACAAGGCACCCTATTTGGCATACATGAGTCAATCCAACAATTCACAACGCAATCGAGTATACATGTACGCCAATAATTTCATCATATATTAACATTATTTAAATTAGCCCAACTCTAGTCTCCACATGATAGATGGTGGTAATCTTGAGTCACCCCAAAGCCAAAGAAATTAGCAAATAATTGTTAACGATTTATAGAAATCCATTAAAACTTAACTTGCTTTAATTTCGAAGAACCGCACTATTCAAGATCATTCCCCTTTCCATTGGCCTCCAACCACACACAATCAAGTGACCTATATAAGAATTGTAAGAAAATATTCATTAATCAATACCAAAATTTATTTAAGGTTTATGCAATAATCGACCCTAGGACCATGGAGTCAAGATCAAATTTTGATCGTAAAATAATGTCCCTAATACCAAGGGATGCTATATATAAAGTTTCATTGGAAATCCATTCCATTTCGTGGCAAAAATCCCAAGTTTTCATCATTTTCGAAATCAACCTTTAACTCACTATTTTGAGGTGCACAACCATGAAATTATTGATGAAAATCGTGATAAAGTGATCAGAATTCGATAGAATAACGATTAGAAAACGTACCCAAGTGAGGCCTTCGAAAAATCCTTGATTAAACTTTTCCTAATAGGTTTTTAGGTGATTTTATATGAGAATAATGAGTAAAAATTATGCAAAATGTGTTTTAAATTCAACACAGGTGCACCAGGTTACAACTGTGAACTCTGCCCTTCCCCGCGAACGCAAAAGTCAACAGGACTTAAGACCTTTGTGATTGTGGACTACATGTAGTGATTGCGGAAGACAAGAGAGATAAGTTATCGCAAATGTAACCACAACCCCCACGAATGCAAAGCAACATAGCATCCCTTCTCCACGAATATGGTGGGCCTTCACGAATGTAGAGAGGCCTGGGACAACAATAGAGCAGCAGCAACAACTGTATTTCACAAGACAAGGAAGGGTTCTGAATGGATCCTCGAGATTCATTCAGAATCCCGATACAACAAACCATATATGAAAATATACTATTTTGGACATTCCTGACTCAACGAAACCATCAAATCATGTGAATGAGGTCTCCTTGACCCAATACTCATTAAGGGTCCATTTTTAACTAAAATAACCAATAAGACCGAAATTCCCTCGAGACTTATAGAAAATATAAAAGACCTCATTCTAGGAAAACTTTCACCTTAAGAATCCAACAGAACCATCGGATTTGCAATCTAAGACCCAAGTCAACCCTTTCACTTAAAACTCCAACTTTAGCCCGTCTAAATGCTCAAACTCACCACAGATGATCTAAAACAGTAAATGAGAGTGTAATTAGACCAAACTCGACATTTCAAAGTTGATGGAACTAAACAATTTCTGATATAAGGTCTAGAACTCTGTTTGACCCCTATAGTTCCTCATTTGAACTTAAAAGCTCCAATACTCAAATTTCTCAAACTTTCATATCAATTCACATCCCGCACCCGAACCAACTATGAAATCAAATGTAGTTTGATATAAAGGGACTAGGGGAGGGGGAAAATAGTCAAATAATCAGGAAAATAAAGAATGACATTTAGGTCATTACAACAGCAAACACTAAAAACCATGTTTTTTCTTGAACATAAGAAAGATGAAGTACTTGAATGGTCAGACAACTGATGATACTGGCTATGCATACCAGACTCAGTCTCTGAAGTAACCTCCGCGATTGGTTGGTATATCCACTACACCTTAACAATAGTTATCTCTTAGATTCAAAGCCGTCGAACCTATCTATCAAGTATAGTAACTAGATCTCCTCAAATCATAAGTTTGGGCTCAAACATGAAGAATCACACTGAAGTATGTGAGACTCATTGGGCATAAAACTATGAAGCATAGAAATATGAAAAACTGAGTGCACTATAGACAAACCGGATGGAAAGTCTGACTTGTAATCCACGTATCCCTTCCACTCTAGAATCTCGAAGGGATTAATAAAATGAGGACTCAACATCCCTTTCTTCCCAAATCTCATCACACCCTTCATGGGTGACACTTTCAACTATACCTTATCAGGATCCATGAACTCTAAAGGTCTAACCTCCGGTCAGCATAACTCTTCTACCTACTCTAGGCAAAAAGTAATCGAATCTGAATTAGTCTAACTTTATCCATAGAGTCTCACAACAAATTTGTACTCCACAGTCTCTCCTCAGAAGCTTCAAACCAACCAATAGTATATCTACATCTCCTACAATACAATGCCTCAAAAGGTTCCATCTGAATGCTAGAATAGTAACTGTTTCTATAGACAAACTCTACGAGCGGTAAAAACTGGTCCCAAAAACCACCAAAGTTAATAAAATAATCTTGCAACATGTCCTCAAGAACCTAAATAGTTCTTTTAGACTATCCATCAGTCTAAGGATGAAAGGTTGTATTGAAATCAAGCTGAGCACCTATCTCATGCTGCATAGTACTCCAAAATAGGAAGTAAACTATGTGCCTCTGTCAAAAATGATACAGATGGATTACCATGCAACCACACTATCCGACTAATGTAAACCTTTGCCAATTCTTGAGCACTATATCTCACCTTTACTGGAATAAAGTGAGAAAAATTGGTCAAACAATCAACAATCACCTAAATAAAGTCATAAGCACTTGGAGTGGTAAGCAACCTAATGATTAAATCCATGTCTATATGCTCACACTTCCACTGGGGGATAGGCATCCTCTGTGACACACCTCCTGGACGCTGGTGCTCAAACTTCACCTGCTGAAAGTTTAAGAACCTAGCAACAAAGTTAGTGATGTCCTTCCTTATAAACACCACAAATAATGCTAACTCAAGTTGGGATACATCTTTGTCGCTCCATCTATAACTATGGGCCTCCTCTAAGATCAACCTCACTAGATCACCGAACTTAGGGATGCAAATCTTTCCCCTAATCCTGAAAATACCCTCAAAATCTAACTTGACCATCTTGGCCTCACCTCGTAGCACCTTATCACGAATGATCCTCAACTTAGCATCATCAAACTGAGTCGTACAAAATCGTCTCTATCAATAAATAATGGGACTTTACACATGCAAGCACACCATTGTCATATGAAATCTACAATCTAACCAAGTTGTTGGCTGGACTCTGAATACCTCTAGACAAATGTCGCTCCTCGGCCCGAATACAAGCCAAACTACTTATTCTTGAGGATTTCCCACTAAGGGCATCTGCCACCACATTAGCCTTGCTATGGTTGTACAAAATAATGATGTCATAATCCTAAGGAAACTCTAACCAACACAGCTGCCCCAAGTTAAGGTCTTTCTGATAAAAAATGTATTGAAGGCTCCTATGATCGGTGAACACCTGACAAAGCACTCAATAAAAGCAATGTCTCCATAACTTCAATATGAATACCACTGTTTCCAACTCTAAGTCATGAGTAGGTAGTTCTTCTCATGCACTTTCAACTGCCTCGAAGCATAGGACACTAACTTACCCTCCTTCATCAATACTCCACCCAATACAACCCTAGAAACATTACAGCTTACGGTGAAGCCTTCTCCCTCTATGGGAAAAGTAAGAATAGGAGCTGGTGTGAACAATGATTTGATCTTTTGAAAACTCTCATCGTACTCATCCAACCACTGAAAAGGTACATTCATCTAAGTTAGAATAGTCAACGGAGAGGAAATAGATGAAACCCTTGAAAGAACCTTTGATATTACCCATCCAAGCAAAAAACTCTGAATCTCAGTCGGTGAGGTAGGTCTCACCAATTTATACACTATTGCAATCTTGGCCAAGATGACCATAATACCCTTCTTGGACACCACGTACCCTAAGAACGCCACCGAACTTGACCAAAACTTACACTTGGAGAACTTAGCATACAACTTCTTATCTAACAACTTATGAAGTATAGTCCTCAAATATTGGATATGTTTACCCTCAGTCTTGGAATAAACCAAGATATCATCAATAAACACAATCACAAAACAATCCAGATAGGGATGGAATACTCCACTCGTCAACTCCATATATGCAATTGGGGCATTAGTAAGCCCAAAAGACAACACCAAAAACTCATAATGACCATATCTGGTATGAAAAGCCATCTTTGGAATCCGAAGGTCTAATCCTCAATTGATGGTATTCGGATCTCAAATCAATCTTAGAGAAGATAAAAGATCCCTTGAGATGGTCAAAAAATCATCAATATGAGGCAAGGGGTACTTGTTCTTCATTTCCATTTTGTTCAACTGTCTATAGTCAATACAAATATGCATAGAACCATGCTTATTTTTCAGAAATAAAACTGGTGCACCCTATGAAGACACTCTAGGAAAAATGAATCCCTTGCTAAGTAAGTCCTGTAACTCGACATGAGACATACGGTAAGGAGGAATAGAAATGGTCTTGGTGATCGTCTCTAAATCAATATAGAAATCAATATCCCAATTAGGAGGGATACCAGAAAGGTCTATCTGAAACATATCAACAAACTCTCTAACTACAGAAAAGATTCTAAAGAAGGAGGATCGACACTAGCATATAGTATAAATGCCAAATAAGACATACACCCTTTCCCAATCAACCTTCGAGCCTGAAGAAAAGAGATAACTCCACAAAGATACGACCCACACATACCCTTCCACTCAACCCTTGGTATACCACACATGTCTAATGTAACAGTATTTCCATGTCAATATAAAATAGCATGATAAGGAGCAAGCCTATCCATACAAAAACTAGCATCAAATTCTACCATATCAAGTAAGATCATGTCTACCCAGGTCTCATACCCCAAAAACGCTACTAGACGAGATCATTAAACCCTATCCACCACTAAGGACTCACCCACAGGAGTAGACACATGAAGAGGTATGGGAAATGCACCAGATATCAAGTCAAAACCAACAGAAAAATGTACAAACATATGGGAATGAGTAGACCTCGGGTCAAAATACACTAAAGAAGGCCTAGAGAAAATTGGGAGATATATTTAATCATAGCATTGAAATACTCAACCTCAAGCCTCTCAGGAAAAGCATAGCACTCTGTGTGCCTACCTCTGAGTTGAATGGGAGCACGACCATGACCCCTGTCTATCTGTTATTCACCTCTACCTGAAGGTGTTGGTGCTCTAGCTGGAGCATGAGGAGCCTCAGAAGCCTACTAAAACTCACTCCTCACTAGGTGGGGAAAATGCCTCTTAAAATGTCCTTGATTCCCATAATCAAAACAATACTAGGGAGCTAAAAAATGTTGAGATAAAGCCTGAGACATAGCGTGGCCACCTCGGCCTAAAACCCTCTGATGAGAACTATATGAACTCTGAGTTGTACTAGAGGCGCTCTAAACTATATGAATAGTACCTGAGGCCTGCATAGCTTTCTGAAAAGGCCCCCCATGATGAAAGTGATTATTGTGCTAAAGGAAACCCCTACCTCCACATCAGGCATATGAGAAGTGACCATAAGGACGGGTCCTCTTAGCCCTGTTGTCACAACAACGAGCACCAATAAGCTACTCAACCCCCTTACTGCCTTGATCACATTGTGAAGAGTAGCCCCTGGGATTTAAGAAGTCATGAATGCCAAAATTCTGAAGAAAAGAGCTCAAACCTCTCATGAACCTAGCTATCTTCTCCTTTTCATTCGGTAAGATATCCAAAGCATTCCTAGAAAGCTCATAAAAAATAGATACATAGTCATCAACTATCATACACTCCTGTCTCAACTCACCGAACTCCTGACATAATTTATCCCACACAATATAGGACATATACCTATTCACAAAAGCTCTAGTGAACATTTACCTAGTCATAGGAGGAGATCCAGACGGTCTAGATTCAAAGTAAGAATGACATCACTGTTAGGTTGGACCTCTAGGATGTAACACTGTGTGTTCTAACCTATGTTACTATACCATCCCCATACCATAGAGTATCTCATAACAAGTTATGAGACACTCAAATGGATCCTCATCCTGCCCACCCTGAAATTGAGGTAGGTCGATCTTGTAAGCCCTCTCATACCTCCATTGTTGATCATCAAACATCTCAACAATGATTATACCTACATCTCCAACATACAAAATCTAAAGCTTATGTACCCTGTGAGCAATAGGTAGTTGTCCCACCTAACCCATAATTATAGGTAGTTATCATACTAGAACCTAAATCATGAGTGGTTGTCCCACATAACCCAAAACTACTAGTGGTTGCCTCACAGGTTCATGCATAACTGGAACAGTTCTCTAGTCAGGGGTCTCTCCTCTGCCTTGGTCTAATAACCCTGAGGAGTATTGCCCTAAGCTAAACTCTCAAGTGCTCCAAGCACCCTTAATAAGGTATCCTGTAATAGTGGGGCTATAACATAGTCTTGAGATATGTCCTCAGATGTTTACACATTGAGCTCAAGTAAAGTTTCCCTAGATCTACCCCTAGGTAGGGTTGCCTCACTAACTCTCCCTTGAGCTCAAACTCGGCCTCTAACTTTTCCCTACCCTTGGCAGCTGGCTTAGGTATGTACTAATCACCCTTATCAATAGAAGCTTTGGTACTCACCATCTGTCAAATAAAACATGCAAGGACTCGGTACACGCGAATCAACCATGCTAGATAGAAGTGAAAGAATGAAAGATGTTTCCTAGAGTTCTATATCCTCTTAAGGATAAGTAACAGACGTATCTACACTTATTCACAAGACTCTACTAAATTTGTCTTATGCATAGTAGGCCTACAAACCTAGGGCTTTAATACCAACTTGTCATACCTCAAAAATCAGACGTGATGGAACCTACCTTCCCAACTTGGTAGATCATCCTAATTTATCAAAAAATATGGTAAATAATCAAATGAAAGAGTGCAAAAAGTAAATACACAAGTATCAAAATGCAAAAGTCTTCTATTAACCCCAAAACCACACTGTACATAGCCACTAAAACTGAAGTTTATACAAGTCTCGAGTATGTGAATAACTCTAATAAATAAAGATACATAAAGTAAAAGATAGTACATATCTGGTGACTGCTGAACGAATTAGAAGCTACCTCAGAATACCTCATATGGGTCTGGGCTAGTAGAAGGAAGAGATCACTAAAACCTAGGCCCAAAACATTCACAAAAATGCAGAAAAGGCAAGAGTGAGTACAAAATAATTGTACTCGGCAGCATCCTCGGTTAGCTAGCTATAAAGAGAAAATAATAACTCCTAATATCCCAACCGGTCCTCCAAATACTACAACTTGCAGATAATTATATGCAGCATCCCAGCAACAGCTTAGAGTCTATACAACATCCCAAAATAGCATCTAACAGTCTCAATGTTATACATAATCTCCGGTTATTTTCCCTAATATCACCATCAAGATATCAAATATCCATGATCCAAAGCCCTCCACAAGCCTCAATATTATCAAAGTATAAACAAAAATCATGTTATGGATAGGTTACCACAACAAATACCAAGGACTTACCAAGTTACCACAATTAAAGTCATAGATGGAAATAAAGTAACAAGTTACCACAATTATAAGGGAAGCATCATCAGTGTGAATAAGTTATCCTATTACCTTAACAGATTACTAGTGTAAGCAAGTTACCACACGTAAATAGTAGATTTGTTAGTTTGAATGAGTTACCACACTTATGATAATTTAGAGATAGTGTGAACAAGTTACCAGACTTCAATGTTGATAACAATAGTGTGAACAAGTTACCACACTTCAATGTGGACAACAATAGTGTGAACAAGTTACCACACTTAAGCCAATAATAACAATAAGGTGAACAAATTACGACACATCAAATAATATAAAAGCCACATAACAACTTTAACAAGTATTATTCCATATCAATAGGCCAATCATGCTATTTACCATCAACCAAAATAATTAGATAGTATGGCTTTATACCCGCAATTAAAGGCTACTCATTATCTCCACTTTGTATCTAACCCCATAAGTGACCAATAGTTTGTATCTCCACTTTTTATCAAAACCATGAAATTATTGATGAAAATATGATAAAGTGATGAGAATTCAATGGAATAATGATTAGAATAAGGTGATTTTGCATAAGAATAATGAGTAAAAGTCATGCGCTATCCATTTTAAGTTCAATACAGGTGCACCAGGTGACCGCCACGAATGCGTCTTGTCCCCTACAAATACGTAAGTAACAGGACTTAATACCTCACGATCATAGACCGCATGTCACAATCATAGACGGAAACAGAGATAAGATATCATGAACGTAGCCATAATCCCCATAAACACAAAATACAATAGCATCCCCTAGCCACAAGTGCGATGGGCCTTCAAGAATGTGGAGAGGCCTGGGACAATAACAGCTGAATTTCACAAGGCAAGGGGTGATCCGAATGGACCCTCGGGATTCGCTTGGAATCTTGATACAATGTACATATATATAAACATACTATTTTAAACTTTTCAAACTCAACAAAATCATCAAATCACCCTTATGAGGTCCCATTGAACTAATACTCGTTTAGGGTCCTTTTTAACTAAAATAAAAAATGACAAAAATGCCTTCTGAACTTACGGATCTTGACTCTAATGCAACTATTGGATTTTTTTATCCGAGCACTCTAAGAGTAAATGTTGACCTAAGTCAACCCTTTCACTTAAACCTCACACTTTAGCCTGTCTAAATGCTTAAAATCACTAGGATGGTCTAATATAGTAAAATATAGTGCAACTAGACCAAACTCTATATTTCGGAGCTGATGGAATTAAGGGTTTTCTTATACGAGGTCTAGAACTCCATATTATCCCTATAGTTCTTCATTTGAACTTAAAAGCTCTTAAAACTTTGATTTGTCAAACTTTTATATTAATTCACATCCCACAGCTGAACCAACCATGGAATCACACTTAGTTTGATATAACGGGACTATGAGAGGGTCAAAATACTCAAGAAGAGCAAGAATGGACTTTAGGGTCACTACAACATCTCATCAGTTAAGTAATAAAATCATTATCTTTCTCAATTAAGCTCAATTAGATAAAATAGTAAATTTAGAAATGCTTCATATTCATACTTCAAATCATGTAGTAAGTCAAGTAATTATGACCCTTCAATGCTCAAACTAAATTATAAGTATAAACCTTGAAAACAATCAGCAATTTTTACCTCAAAGTTTATTTCCTTCTTTTACTTCAATTATGAAAATATGCTAACTCATTATGACTTTCATAATTAAGTAATCATCATGAAAAAAATCATAATTCTAACTCAAAAACATCAATTAAATCATTACTTCTGGGAATCATAGTTTATAGAAATTAAACAAGAAACCTAGCATGCTTCTACAACGTAAAAACTTAGAAAAGGGTTTTGGGGAACAAGGATGAAAGAAGTCCTTATTGAAAGCCCACATACATTATTAGAAGTAATTTGATAGTGAAAAATCAAATACCAAGCTTCTACAATGGAGTCTCTTTGAAAAACTCTAGTTCTTACCTCTTTTGAGAAGTTTGAAGAAAAACCCTTGATTGAATTGATTTAGCCAACAAGATGAATGAATTTAGGGTTTAGGGTATTTTTATTGTTATGTTTAGAAGCCAAAATGTCATGGGTTTATCCCCAAAATTCAAAGGGAACTCCAAAATAATCCTCATTAAATATTCTTGAAAAAACCTCAGAAGCACCTCAAGACTCGTGAAATATCACTTCATGGCTCGTGAAGTGCACTTCACTAAGTCATTTAGGGAAGCAAAATTAAGAGTCATGGACTACGAATCATGGTCCTCCACATCACAACTCTTGATGTGGATCATACAAATAGGGCTGAAATTTTGGGTTTTTAAGGTTCAACAGTAC
>JBDJHY010697294.1:15798-26143 GCA_039654485.1 Withania somnifera | reverse complement strand
CTCTCTCTTAATGGTGGAAAGTGCTAAAAATTATAGAGTAAGTATAGGAGAGTTGGGTAGGCTACATAATTCGCATTCCTTGTCATTGTGGTAAGCTCCCTTCTTCATGACTTCTCTTTAAATGGTGAATTTCCACCACGGTTACCCATTGTTTTCTCAAGCTTTGTTTTCTTCCTTATTTCCAGCTGGTTATTGCATAGTTGTGGTGCATTAAGCTTAAATTAACTCCTTGGTTGATTTTTTTTCATAGTTCCGATACATAACTCTTTGTTACTTAGTGTGAAGTTTTGTAAACATTTATATTTTATTTCTCTTCTTCTCCAAGCACTTTGAAGCCCTTCCAGTACTAGAATTGTTATCATTTTTAGAGCACAAGTTCCTTGTAATACTAAGAACACCGTGGTAATGTTTTCTTCCTAGCCCAATTTTAGACCACTCTAGAATTTAGTATAACTAATATCATTAGACTCTTCTTGACATATGGGTTCACATTTTATCAGTTTTGGAGATGCTCAAGGTAATTTTTAGGAAATCAAGTAGATCTTTGTGAGATGCAGTGCGCTATTCGCTGGATGTCAAGTAGGCTTACTAGGGATCACTCTGGGTATATACCTTTTGTAAGCATGTTAAATAACATCCATGGGTTGGTAATTTTAGATTGATACCATGACCTTTAATTGATTTTTTTATTCTACTCCATCTCTTTTTCTCATCGGTGCTCGGTGTAAAGCCTATGACCTAGTATTAACCTTGTGATGGCAGTAGAGTGACTCTGGAAGTAGTAGAACATAGATGTGTGGGTTTGATTTTGGGTTTTTGCCTTGGGTTTGGGATATTATTTTTTTTTTTTTTTTGCTAGTTGTAGCATAGTTGGGCTTGTCAGGGCATAGGGTTGTTGTAGATATTTCCTGTGTTGTTGCATTCATACTGCGTGAGAGTCGTGAGGCTTAGCTTTTTTTGTGAATTTTTGGGCTAGGGGTCTGATATCACTACTTTCTAACTCTATTTGGGCTTGGAGGCCAGTTTTTTATAATAAGGTTAAAATGGCTAAAACTATAATAAAAAGGGATAATTAATAAAAATATAACTACCTTTTCTATTTTTTTATACTCGTCTGCTTAATAGGAACATGGTACTACTTTTTCCAATTATTTTGGTCCAGGTTTCACATTGTGGAATTGGGTACTATCATTTCTTACTTATGCTGGCATTTGTTTCCAACTTTGTTTAGTAGAAATTATTACCCTTTTCATAATATTTGGGACTTGTCTCCCTTGGGATATCGAGGCATTGGATACCCTGAGTTTTTGATATTACGACCCAATAATATTGTTATATTGAGGCAGTAGATGCCTTTAGTTTTTGAGATATGACATTATGATATTGTTATACAGAAGCATTGATGATAAATTGTTAGTTTTTCTGAGATTGAATGACATCAAAATATAAGGATACAATGGCTCTAGAGGTTTATACGTGGTTGGCATACTTTTATGGACCCTGCCGATCTAGGGATAGACATGGCAAATAAGGGGTCTGCGGTGGAGTAGATACATTTAGGGGAAGCCCTTCCATGGGTCCTGGTTGTTGAGCCTATGGGTACCAGAGGAGGAGCATACACAGAAACTGTTGCATTATTTTGGTTGTGCTACTTTACCTCACTTGTTTGATTTAGTGTACCCCTAATAGTATGTTGATGTTGATAGTTGAGCATCTATCGGTGTATTCTTCCTCTCGAAGGGTTTATATAACTATCTTTATACTTCATATATAATTCATTAATATATTCTTTGTGTTAGTGTAAACCTTAATTATGGATCATTCTCTCTATTTGGGTTGTTTGTGCATCTTATCACTTGGTTGTGTCCTTTTATTCCTTCATATCTTGATGTTATTAGTACACTGCCTGATTCACCTTAGTATCATTTTCTATATGTCATATCTTATTATTTAATTGATTATATATATGTTGCTTCCAGTATCCCTGATAAGTCTTTTAATTATTTCCTAGGATCCTGTTCGGTGTTTTAGCTAGCTATATTTCTACACTATCTACTTACTTGCTTAAATCTGAATATCTAGCTTCTTGTGCTGGATTACTTTGTTTCTTAACTTATTTTATTTCTATTCCTATTATTTACTGCTCTTATTCTTGTTATGTGCCTAGTGGGCCCTTGAAGCCTATGTGGTACTAGTTGCTTTTGCAACTTGCTATCATACTACACTTCTATGTATTCGTTGATGCAAATACAGGTGTGAGCTATCACCATTAACATTGTCAATCATACTAGCTAGCTAACTTTAGAGGTACATGGTGAGATCTCGGCTTTTATAGTTACCTGCATCTCTTTTGTGTATTTTTTGGTCTCTTTCATATCCTTGATACAGATGTGTCTATTGTAACTTTGTATAGTTATATTTTGCACTACACAAAAGCTCATGTACACACTGATACTAGGTCTTTGAAGGATTTTATTGTGTAAGTGAGATTATGTTGTCTTTATTATTTCGTCTTTCAATTGTTAGTGCTACTGTACTGTACTTGTGTATGCTTACTTGCAGTTTTTTCCCATTGCTTATGGATTTGGTATACAGGGTTGGTTCTTCTATTAATGGGATATCAGGTGTCGTGATCTAAGAAATCGGGGCATGACAACTGTCCTTCCTAGTAGTTTTGAGTAGGAAATTGGTGTTATTTTTGGGAGTTTGTCCAGTGGTGCATCATTTTTTTTTATTATAGTATCAGTTTAGAGTCCCAACTGACTCAATGAAAAGAAGGCCAGTTGCGGGATTTGAGTAGGATTTGAAATATTATGGAGCAGTTTGGAGCATCACTAGACGTGATAGCATAGTTGTTATTTTTGGATAATGTAGACTGTAAGCTTCAGGAAGCACTGTGGATATTCTGTAGTATATCTTCGATATGGTGCAACTATAGTATAACTATTGCTTTTGTTCAATAGTTGGAAGGATAGTTTTGGATTTTAGGGAATTACAGAACGGGTCTATTATGCAATCTTCATTGGGTTGCTTTCTCAGTTTTGTTTTCAAGCTGTATTATTATTATACTGGTGAGCTTAAGGGTGTTCTATAGGATAGTGGTTTGACTTTGAATTTTGTTTTAGAGTTGAAAGTCTTTTTAATCTATTTAAGATAATCGGTTAAAGGAATTTCAAATTAATCTTTAGGTGGTTTGCGGTTAGCTTGTTGGTATAAATATTCTAGTTATTAAAGTCATCATTGATGCCTGTGTGGGATTTGATCTCTTTTGTCGGGGTCTTCTTCTTTCATTATCCTTACTCCATTCTGTATTCTAAGGATGGAAAGAATATTGTAATAACCCTAACATTGATTCCCATGTGGTCATATTTTCTTGCATTTTATAATATTTCAGTATCTTCCCTAGGTCATTTATGACCTACTAGGATTGATAGTTCAGTTTCATGGGTACTTAGTTGAGCGTTATCTCAAATTCCCTATTTAGAGCATAGGTTTAAGCACTCGTTGACTTTTGTCAACATTCCTTCAAGATGAGCTTGAAATCAAATTTCAAAAGTTCCTTTAGCTCTGGACGTGTATTTTTGTCTAGGTGGACCTTTAGTCAGGGTCCAGGAGCATTTGGTGCGTGTTTAACACATTTTGTGACTTTATCAGTTGGTTGGTAGTTGAATATTTGACTTTTGTAAACAATTGATAATTTGAGTATTGAATTATAAATCTAAATATGTCGGAATGCCGACTTTGGGTTAAGGAGAGTGTTGGTTGCTTCCCAAGGCACTAGGTGTAATTTTGAGGTGTTGGGTGGATTTTTTGCATTTTAAGCCTAAGTGTCGGCTTGGTCAACATTTTTTCCAAATGACCTCGTATCTGGAATTTGACTGCCCTATTGACTCTGGAATGTCATTTTTGATGTGTGTGAATATCTTTTTTACATTTATCAGACTATGAACCAACTCTGAGTGTTGTTCGGAGCCTTGGCAATTATTGGTTTTTGCAATAATTTTAGTTTTCGGTACAGCCTTTAGTTGTTCTTTGCGATAACGACACTGTGCCACGCAATCATAAATGTTTATTATCATTTTACCACGTTGCGATGTCATTCAATGCGATCGCAACGGTCCCAGTATTTTTTGTGGCTGCGAGCCTCATTACTACAATCATGATGACTAAAGTTACTCAGCTTCGTGATCGTGATGCGATCGTGAAGGTATGTCTCCTGGTAGTATATATCTCTCATTTCCTCAATTTTTAAAAATTTCTATCAATCCCTTCTCACCCTAAGCTCCGTCATAAAGCTGGAAATTGCTTGTCAATCCTTAAGCAAGTGTATGGAATTGTGGTGGAAAATCCTTGATTCCTCCATAGTTTCAGTACAATTATTTCCTTATGGTTTCCATAACAAAGGTGATATTCCACCATTAGAGTCCCTCAAGTTCTTTAATTTTCAATTGGTGGTTCTTGGTGATTGTGCATTGAGCTTCGTTTTACCTCGTGTTTGATTTCCCATCACTATCTTGGTATGTAAATTCCTCCTTTCCTCCTCCATAATTATGTAAGGTTTTATATTTTGAATCCCCCACCTCAGTCGAATTAGCTTATTTTTAGTGCACGAGTTCTGGTAATGCTGGGAATTCCATGTCGTAGTTTGTTTCTGGGTCATGTTAGCAGGTCCCACAGGCCCGTTTTAAGTCCGATTTATGGCCCAGTACAGATTTAGAATAATTAATATCTTTGGACTCATCTTAACATGTGGATTAATATTTCTTCAATTTTGGAGTTGCTCAAGGTCATTGGCTATCAGTCAAGATGATCCTTGTAAGATTGCAGTGTGCTATTTTCCATATGACAAGTAGGCTCTGTGGGGCTTACTCTGGGTATTTATTTATGTAAGTACGATAATAGTATTAGTGGATTGGGAATTATAGGTTTATACCGTGACCTTTTACTATTTCTTCGATTTTATTCTATCTCTTTCTATTGGTCTGCGCTTAGTGTAATACAATGTCTTAACCTAGTATTGGCCTTTTTATGGAAGTAAGGTCACTTTAGAATTAGTAGAATGCGGAGTAGAATGCGGATGAAT
Source organism: Withania somnifera (assembly GCA_039654485.1). Taxonomy (NCBI): domain Eukaryota; kingdom Viridiplantae; phylum Streptophyta; class Magnoliopsida; order Solanales; family Solanaceae; genus Withania; species Withania somnifera. The sequence continues at coordinate 21,060 of JBDJHY010697294.1, read as the reverse complement.
GGGTTGGATTTTGCATTTTTTCCATTTAGTCTTGCCAGTTGTCCTTTTCTTCTAGTTTTAGCTTAGTTGGGCATATGTAGGGTATAGGATAACTATAGATAGTACTTGTGATGTTGCATTCATACAATCTGAGAGTGGTAAGACTTAGCTCCTGAGAGTGCATTGGGGGTACGGGGGTCCGTTATCACTTCTTTCTAATACTCTTTGGCCTTGGAGGCTGGTCTTTGTATAATAAGACTAAAATGGATTTTCTAATAATTAATATGAATATAAATGGATTTTCTACTTGTTTCAGACTCGGTTGCGTGTTAGGCACCTGGTACTACTATTTTTTCACTTTTTTTATTACAAGTTCCACACCTTGGCATGGGGTACTATCATTTAATATTTGAGTCCGACTTCATTTGGCAATGAGTACAACCCTTTTTATAACTACTTCACGCTTACTGATTTGGGATCTTTTTTCCCCTGGGATATTGATGCATGGGATGCCCTGAGTATTCGAGATTACTGTATGGTGATATTTTTATACTGAGGCTTGATGTATTCACTTACTAAGATTACAACGTAGTGATATTGTCATATTGAGGCATTGGATGCTAGGATATGATTCTCCTTGAGGTACCGTGAAATCGAGATGTGATAATGCAATGACATTAGAGGTTTGTACATGATTGTCATACCTCTACGGACCCTGCTAATCTGATGATGGACACGTCGGAGGAGGTGTCTGCGGTGGAGTAGAGGCGTTCGGGGGAAGCCCTTCTATAGGTCCTACCTACTGGGCCTAAGGGTACCAATGGAAGATTGTACACAGGAACTATTGCATCATTTCGTTTGTGTTACTTTACTGAAATTGTTTGCTTTAGTTTACCCCCAATAGTATGTGGATGCCAACTGGTGAATATGTATTCGTTGTAATCTTCCTCTCAAAGGGGTTATAACTATTTTTCTCCTACTTATACACTTCTTAGATATATTGTTAGTGTTAGTGTAGTCTTTAATTATGGGCATTCTTACTATCTTGGTTATTTGTGCATCTTATCACTTGGTTGCATCCTTTTCCCCTTTGTCTCTTGACGTTATCGGTACACCACTCAATTCCCCTTATGTATCCTCTGCCTTCTGTATTATCTAATCATTTTATTAATTATTTCTACATTTATACTAAAATCCCGGGTACGTCCTTCTCTTCTTACCTATGATCCTTCTATATGGTTTTAGCTTGTTGTATTTCTACACTATGTACTTCCTTTCTTCTATCTAAGTAGCTAGCTTCCTATGATGGATTATCTTCTTTCATAATTTATTTTCTTTCTATTCTTATTATTTACTTCTCTCATATTTGTTATGTGTCTTGTGGTCCCTCGAATCCTACTAGGTATATGTTGCTTTGACAACTTGTACTCATACTATACTTCTACATCTTCCTAGATGTAAATACTGGTGTAAGTTGATCATTGAAGTTGTCCATAATGCTAGCTAGCTGACTTAAAAGTTACACGGTGATCTCCCGGTGTTAGGGGTTTCCTGCATCTCTTCCATGTATCTTGTCTCTTTTGTATCCCCGAAGCAACAATAACTACTGTACTTTTGTTTTGTTATATTTTGTACTTCGTAGCAGCTCACGCACACACTGATACTAGGTCTTGTAAGGGTTTTATTGATTGTGTGATATTATGTTGTCTTCATCATTATGTCTTTCCATTGTTATTTTTGCTTACTGTACTTGTTGATAGCTCAACGACCCGATTATTAGATCATGATGGAACCTACTATACTGGTGTCATGACTTGATTTCTCAAATCATGATGGCACATACAATAGTGCCAGTTGGAGAACAAACCCTATTGTCAAAATCCGAAGCGGAGGAATACTATATCAAATGCAGAAAGCACAAATATGTTAAACAATAGATGAATAAAAAAGAATTAAAAGAATAAAATATTCCCAAAACCCGATATTAGTGTAATACAAAACCTCTAAGTACAAAACAGGGGATCAAATGTCTAATACAAATGTAACTCTAAAAATACATGGAGATCAAAATATCAATGCTAAAGAGAAGCAGAAAAACCTGGGCGCCAAACTCACCCTGAATCTCTAAAATCAGTAGAATCTGCAGTAATAGTGATCTATGAATCAAGGTTGGGCACCTATATTCAGATCTGCACATGGGCAAGTGTAGTATGATTACAAGCTTCCAAAGCAACCCGTACCCAGTAGGATTCGAGGGCCCACTAGGCATATAATAATAACAAAAGCAGTAAATAACGGAAGACAACAAATAGGGTAACAAAATCAAATAACACATCATAAAAGCTATCTACTCAGATAAGAATCAAGTAACAAGTAAAACATATATCGCTAGCTAATCACATATACATCATAGAAGCTAGCTACTCATATAAGAATTAAGTAATAAGTAAAACATATATTGCTAGCTAATAACATATTAGGAATTCAGGTAATGAAGAAAGACGTACCCAGAATCCTTGCAATAGTATATGTGAATAATAACAATAATAATCAAGAGTCAAAAGAAGATGGGAAGAGGACATGGATTGTATACAAGTAACCTTAAGTAAGGTAGGAAATACTGATAAGACAATACAACGCATAATAATCCGCATTACATGAAGTATCATGTAACTAATGAGAACAACTGAGTAGTAATAACAATATTAAAGTAATGCATACAAACGTTGTCAAGTCCCCTAGAAAGAAGCATAGTGTACATAGAAAACACACTCACCCATAGGCATCCACATATTACTAGGGTACACTGAAGAAAACAAGTGCAGAAAAGTAAATAAACACCATGATGTAACCAATAGGCAGAACCCATGGAAGGCTACCCTAAATATTCCTGGTATAGCTCTCCTCCATTCTATACCCCCCTCCATGTCGCCGAAGCCCAGAGGCAAGGTCCATGGAGGTATGCCACTAGGTACAATCTTTAACGTTATCATAATCTCACATCCCAAATCACAGAGCATCAAAGAACTCATACTCTAGCAACAAAAGTCTTATATCGATAACATCATCAAGCCATTCTCGGCAAGTCATGACATTCCACTCCTGTATATCATAGTTCACCAAAAGTCCTCAAAGGAACTATATCAAAAAATCCTTCGAACCAGTGTATGTGATAGTTTGAAAAGTTGTACTCACTGCCATATGATAATAGACTCAGGTGCCAACGGCTGTACGTATTATTGAACGGAGTCTGTCTTAAGTCCTAGCATTTAGGATAAAATTATATTTCCCTGTGTCAGGTTGTAATCCTGGGCTAAAAAAAGTAAAAATAGTATTATTTGGTGCTCGATACAACGCCGAGTGTAAAATAGTTAAAAAGGTCATTTACTTATACTATTATTAGATTATTACAATTTATTAGTTTATATCCTTATTTCTTATTATTACTAAAACTAGTGAATAGCCTTCATGTCTTAATAATCATTCGTGATACTGTCCTAGATCCAATGCACTCTTATCGGAGCCAAAGGACGAACCTCTCGTATAATGAATGCACAACACATTAGAAATTATATATATAATCATGTAATAACAATTACCTATGCCCTGCACATGTATCTCTAGATAACTCCTAAGTCACAAAGATCATATAAATTCGGATGCCAAAATATATATACTAAACATGTAAGTGGACGAAGGAAAGGTACAACTTTACTATAACAACCTAGCTACTCAACCCCCTGATGCTATTTATTACAATTATTAAATCTGTAAGCCCAAAGATATCACCACGGAGCTTACTTTTCGTCGATGATAAAGCGTTCCAAGCTAGTAAATATTACTCTGAATGATTTCGAACGATCTCCAATTTCTCTAAAACTTGCGTAAAAGTATTCCATATGTCAATATGAATCTACCAACATAAATTATGTTAAGTTCCGGACTGGCCCTAAAATCTAGCCTAAATTGGGACTGCAGGGCTCGCTTATCAAAATTGAAAATAAGATTCTCCACGGGGTTCCAAACATTAACAGGAACCCGTGCTCCAAAATTAAGCACAATTCGCGTGCGAAAAGGGCTCAAAATAGCCCGGACAGATTTGAAAATAACGGGGTCAAAGATGCAATCTTTATGGGATAAAACATTGGAATTCGATCAATTAACGATACTACGCAACAAAATATACTCATGGAATGAAGAATTTGCAATAATATTAAAATTATGAAAAGGGTTTATCAACTTGAACACATGTGGCCATTAATAGAGGAATCTAATAATTTCAAGAATTAAAACAAAGCAGAAACTTACTCAAATCACGTAGAAATTGAAAGGCAACACTTGGAGATTTTTGTCAGCATTGAATTAATGCTTGGAATGGGTTTTTCACACAGGAACTAGGTAAAGCGTAAAAGTTTTGCTAAAATAAGGATTGAAGGTCGTGTAGGGATTTTATAAAATGTCAGGTAATTACTTCATCACGATTGCATCATAAAGAATCATGATTGAGGAGAGTATCTTTCTAGGCATATTGATCGCGGGAATATACGATTGCGTAGAGTTGCTGGGAGAAAACTGAATCATAATCATGTGAAGATACTTCACGAACTGTAATTGGGAGATAAATCATGATCACATGAATAGCCTTCGTGATCGCAAATAGGGAATCACCTGCACCAGGTGCAGATTTTTTACAGCAGAGACAAAAGAAAAAAAATGTTTGAATCACCATTCGAAATGCATTCGGAGTCCAATTTACACAAACAAAATATGCTTGCACACCCAAATCAACATTCTGGACTCAACGGAGCAGTCAAAATAAGAATACATCATTTCGAAAAAATGTTGACCAAGTCAACCCTTAGGCTTAAAATCATAAAATCTCCACCAACACCTAAAAAATGCAAAAACAAGTCTAGGAAATGAACCCACACCTCCACTAGCCTAAAGTCACCATTCCGGAGCTGATGGAAGTGCAGAATTCCAATTTAACACTTCGAACACCAACATACAACCCAACCTTCAAATTAGGCCTTAAACTTAACTAAAATCCTCAAATGGGCATAAATCAAATGAAAACTCCAAAACATAAACTTAAGGTCAATCTTGACTTTATTTTGGCATTTCGAAGCTAACGCAACTATCAAAATTTAATTTTGATCTCAACTTGAAGGAAAGTTAACTTTGGTCAACAAATACTTAGTTTTATGCTCTAAAACAAGCAATTTGAGATATTTCTCAACCGATCTGCCAGGGATCCAAACTACCGGTCCCAACAAGTCATAT
>JBDJHY010697185.1:0-15842 GCA_039654485.1 Withania somnifera | reverse complement strand
GGGGTATGCTATTCGGCTGTATGGAGATGATGGTAAGCTACTCCCCATGAGTACAGTCTATGGTGATATAGTATCCATGCTTAGCGAGTTTGTCATATTCTTTTACTTCTCCTTTTTTTTCTAAGTATTGTATGATTCGTTCCAATACATTGGTTTTTTATGTCTTTTAGTGTTTTCAAATCCTCAAAAGTTCATCTAGGGGAACGAAGATGTACCACAACATGAGTCACCATTATTGGTAGTGTGGTATGAGGATTGATGTTGCAAACTTTGTTGCTAGGTGCTTAAGCTGTCAGTAGGTGAAGTTTGAGCACCCTAGGCCAGGATATGTGTCACAGAGGATGCCTATTTCCCAGTAGAAGTGGGAGAATATATCCTTGGATTTGATTGTTTGGTTGCCTACTACTTTGGATGGTTATGATTCAATTTGGGTGGTTGTGGATCATTTGACCAAGTCTTCTCACTTTATTCCAGTGAAGGTGGTGTGGATGAGGATGGATATTGCAAACTTTGTTGCTAGGTGCTTAAATTGTTAAAAAGTGATGTTTGAGTAATAGAGACTAGGAGGTATGTCACAAAGGTTACCTATTCCCGAGTATAAGTACCATGGATTTGATTGTTGGGTTGCCTACTACTACGTGTGGTTATGATTCTATTTGGGTGGTTGTGGATCATTTGACCAAATCCGCTTACTTCATTCCAGTGAAGGTGAGATACAGTTGTCAGGAGTTGGCAGAGATTTACATTAGTAAGATAGTTCGGTTGCATGGTATCCCTATCTCTATCATATTTGACCGAGGAACATAGTTTATTTCATACTTTTAGAGTATTATGCAATGTGAGACGGGTACTCAGCTTGGTATGGGCACAACCTTCCATCCTCAGACCGATGGTCAATCTAAGCACACTATTCATGTGATTGAGGACATGTTTCTAGCTTGTGTTATTGACTTTAGCGATCGTTGGGACCAGTTCTTACCACTTAGTTTGCCTAAAATAATAGTTTTTATTCGAGCATTGAGATGGAGTATTTTAAGTCATTGTATTGTAGGAGGTGTAGATCTCTAATTGGTTAGTTCAATTCTTTTGAGGAGAGACAGTGGGGTATAGATTTTTTACAAATTCTATAAATAGATTTAGATTGATCCAGACCCAACAACTTTCTTCCCAAAGTAGACAAAGGAGCTATGGTGATAGGAGGTTTAGGTCATTAGAGTTTATGAAGCATGATAGAGTTGGTTGAAGGTGTCACACATGAAGGTGTGATGAGGTTCGAGAATAAAGGGAAGTTGAGTCCTCGTTTCATTGGCTTCTTTGAGATTCTTGAATAGAAGGGAGATGTGGCTTACAATTTAACTTCAACGCCTAGTTTGTCCATAGTGCATCCAGTGTTTCATGTCTCTATGCTTTGGAGGTGTATTCCTTATGAGTATTACATGCTTTAGAAATATGCTTTGATTTTTGACCCAGACTTATCATTTGAGGAGGAGCCAGTTTCTATACTTGATAAACAGGTTCAGAGGCTTGAGCTAGAGAGCTACTTGTTGTGAAGGTGCAGTGGAGACACCAACCGATCGAGGAGGATACTTTGGAGATTGAGTTTGATATGTGCATCTAGTATCCTCAACTGTTTGACCATTTAGTTACTTTTTCTTATGTTCAAGGATGAACCTGATATTTTAGTGGTGGATATTGTAGTGACCCTAAAGGTCATTTTTCGCTTTTCTGAGTATTTTGAATGTTTTCCCTTTCTCGTAGTCCCGTTACATTAAATTAAATGTGGTTCCATGGTTGGTTTGGATGCAGGATGAGATTTGATATGAAAGTTTGAGAATATTGAGTTTTTGGACCCTTTAAGTTCAAACGAGGAACACTAGGGGTCATCTAGAGTTTGAGACCACGTATCAGAATTCTATGAATTCCATTAGTTTTGGAATGTCGATTCCAGTTACACCTTTATTTTTCTGTTTAACCCTTTCATGGTGAGTTTAAATATTTAGATGGGTTAAAAGTTGGGTTATAAAAGATATGGTTGACTTAGGTAAACATTCAAACTTAGAGTGTCCGAATTGAAAATACGATGATTTTATTGGATTCGGGAGGTGGAAACGTGTAATTTGATGGTTCCTTTGAGTCCAAAACGTCGAAAATAATATGTATGCATGGCGTCTTCAATGAACTTCGTGACCCATGAGATGTCCTTAGCTATTTTTGTTGTCAACTGGTGTTGTCACAGCTATTGGCACAATCACAAAAAGTACCAAAAATTATACTCTCACGATCACAGTGCTTTAGTGTGATTTTATTAAGTGGTGCAGTCCTTCTCAAGAGAAATCGCGATGTGATCACAGTAAGGCCCCTGACGGTGTGCATTGTTTAAAAAAAATATTCATGTCTTTTTGCTCATTCTCTCATGCAAACTCAGCCTAAACCATTATTTTTGGTAAGATAAATCAAGGTTTTCAAAGGTTATCACTTGTGTAAGTTCCCTAATCAATATTTCAATGATTTCTCATCACTTGAACATGATTTTCATCAATACTTTCATGGTTTTGAGGCCTAAATTAGTGGGTTTGCATTTCTTGGAGTAAGAAAGAGGAACTGCATGACGTTCACTTGAGACTTTTACAATGAATTTGAATGAGTTTTTGGTGAAACTTAATATTTAACATCCATAGTGATGGGTAACATTAATTTACAATAAAAAATCTTGAATCTGTGGGCCCGGGTCGATTTTTGCAAAAACCTTGATTATTTAGGGAAAAGAATTCGAGTAGATATATTCTTCAAAAATTAAAGCAATTTGAGGTTTAATGACTTTCTATAAAGTGTTAACTTTGCTTGCTAATTGTTTTGTGAGTTGGGGTGATTTTGGGTGATTCAGGAATTAGCATTATCTATCACGTTGACTCTCGAAGACTGAATAAGGGGGAATAATTGGGATGTATTTTTAAATTATTGAATTATACACATACTTGAAATGCATGGAAAAGTATTTGATTGAATCATGTTGTGAGGGAAAATTTAAATTATTGAATTATAAACATTTAGGCGAGAATTGTGATTTAATTATATATTGTTGGTAAAAGTATCGGGATAAAGGAATGCGAGGCCTTGATAATTTGATTGTAAACCTTAATTTGTGAGATTTTGGTGATTTATATGTGATGATTTCTCACTTGAAATTATTCAAATGTTGAATTATATTCTGTGATGGAATGACTATGAAATTGACGGTGCCTGATTAAATTGTGTGATGGCATGACTGTGTAATCGACCGGTGCCTAATTGTATTATTGATAAGGCATAAATGTGTAACTGACCGGTGCCTAATTATACTATTGATAGGGCATAATTGTGTAATTTACCGGTGCCTAATTGTATTAGTGAAATGGGATAACTGTGTTACTGACCAATGCCAACTTTATTGATGACTTCTTTGTTACTATTTCATTGGGAGATTCGAGATACTCTATACTTGTTGATTGCAACTATATTTCTATTCGTAGTATAAAGTGTTATTCGACTGTTGTATATATAAATATCTAATGCAGGTTGTAGTATTTTTGGAGGATCAGTTGGGAGTTAGGAGCTTGGTTTTCTCTTTATAATTAGACATCCTAGGATGCTGTTGAGTACCGTTGTATTATACTTACTCTTGATTTTATACACTCTTGTAGCATATCAACCATGAGTTTTTCATTAGGACTAAGCCACTTCTTATAGATTCCTAGAGTTAGATGCTGTTCATTCCCCACTCCAGAATCCCCATTATATGTTAAGAGTTTTTACTTATTGAAATACTTTGGGATTTTATCAGAGTTTGAATAAATTTCATTAGTGGCTATGTACAATGACACATAGTTTTGCACATTGTAGTTGATTTCCATACTTTATATGAGTTTTTCTCTTTATTACCTACATTAGTTACTTTTCGTTCCATATTGTTCATTATTTAATTTTGCAATGTAAGTTAGACTGACCTACCAGGTTGGGAAGGTAGGTGACATCATGCCTGATTTTTGAGGCATGACACATGTTTAGAAAAACAATTTCAAATCAAAGAGAATAACATAAAACAAGTCAGATCAAATGCCCACTAGACATGCTACAAACAACAAACTAATGCAAGTTTTCAGACTAGTTTCATAACAACAACATGCCAATAGTACATAATTAAGTGAGTTCAATTTATACAAAAAAATAAACAGGACTGGGATGCAAATAAAATAGATTTTAATATAGGCATTTTCATTTTTTCTAACATGCCGTGACTCAAATAAAATCCTAACATGTCTCTACACTCAGATTAGAATTAAATAACCATTCATTGTCCAAAAACAATAATTTTTATACATTCAAATAAGAATCAACAACAAATAGTACTCAACCATTCAACAAAAATATTGAAAAGTATGCAAAAAGGTGAAATTTACCTTTTAAGGTGCAAGAACTGTGATTCAACAAGTTGAGGATGAGTTTGTTGATGTCTAAGCTTCTACATCAAAATTAAAAGCTTCCAATATTTAACCCCCTTCATAACCATATGGAACAATCCTTAAAATATGTAGGGGTTTAATATCGCTCGAATTTTTCTTCTATAATATAAAAATTTATGTGTGAAGACTTATATTTAAACCTAGCCACCATAATTTTCACCTTATAAATCTATTTTTTGATCAACTATCCCGTATGAACAATGTAGGCTAACATTATTTATAAAGAGAAAAATGGGGTATGAATTAGGGGAAGGGGATATTGGGGAAAATAAAATTGCAAGATGTATAAATGGTCAGGTGTTGCAATCAAGAAACAAAATCAAAACTTAGAGGTTGCTCCGAGAAATCCTTTCTTTCTCGCCTACTCAGGGGGTACCACTCACAAAATTAGACTGTTAAAACTAAAATTAGGGTTAAGGGATTTTGGAATTTTTAAAACTTATTTTTTTTAGCAACCAATTATAAATGCACAAATATATACTCTATAATACGATTAAAGGAGAGTTTTAGGAAAGAAAGAGGAAATTTAATCATTTCCAAAGAATTCTAGGTGATTCAAGAAAGCGCAACTTATGAAAATTCATATATAGACAGTCGAAGCTGACAAAAAAATGGAAATATTACCTTCTTAGGTGGAATCTTTGATGGTGTTTTCATCATTTGGTGCATTGGAAAGGGTCATTTGATCAATGTTGGGTGGATATTTGAGGGAACTCAATTGATGTTCGTCTAGTTTCTATTTAACAAAAAGAGATAGTCTTACTTAGAAGTGTTTTCCACTTTGCATTTTCAGGTGGGCTTTACTTTCTGAAAAATATACTTTATAGGAACTATTATGAAAATGAGATACGTAATGTACAAAGAAAAATAATGCCTTATCTTCTGAGTAATTCGGGTCAAAGCATAACAAGTTCTTTCGAATAGAGTATAATGATCCTGGTATGGAGTGGACTTCTTGATCAAATAATAAATGACTCATTTTTTCTTCCAAGTTTCATCATTTTTACCAAGGATACATCTGAATGCATTTTCTGAGACATACGAGTAAAATAATAACAAAATTTTTTTCTCTTAGGGAACCAATACTGGATGACTGAATAATCACTCTTCAATAACATCAAAGGATTTTTGGCATTCTATGGTCCACTTTGTCAGTGCATCCCTTTTTAATAACTTGAAAATTAGTTCAAAAATTACTGTTGACTGACTAATGAACTGGCTAACATAGTTTAACCTTTCCAAGAAGATCATGACCTTATTTTTTATCTTCAGAGGCAAAAACGTTTGAATTATTTTGACTTTAAAAGGGCAAGCTCAATGACCCTTCCACTAACTCTAAATCTTTAATAAACTTCGTGGTCATTTTATTTCTTTTACATGATATCTATATTTAGAACTTTTTGGTAATTTATCTAATTTGTTTATGACTTGTTGGGACTAGTAACTCGATTAACTGATAATTCTGTTGCATTTTATCTTAGTTTTCCTGTTTTGGGGTCTTAACTTTAGAATAGTTGGTAGTGATTTCCTAGAAAACATGCTTAAAATTAAATTCCAATAGTTTCTCTAGCTCCATAGTACATAATTTGGTCTATTAGAACTCAGTTTTTAGGTCTTGGGCTTTTCTATTGCATTTTAAGCTAGTTTTTAGAAATTTAGTTTTTTTGGAGTTGGAAGTTTGACCTTAGAAATGCTTAAAATAAGCCCTCAATTGTCAATGAGGGCCTTATGGAAGGTTTTGAGACTTGGCTAAAACAACTGTTTTGCTGTCAAAAATGTGCAGACCTAGACTTTTTTGTGTTCGCGGCCACCTTATCACTCTTGCGAAGGATCAACTTGATTTCTCTTTGCAATAGCGACATTCTGGTCATATTCAAAATGAATAATAAAGTTATTCTTCACATTTGTTATGAGGTATGCATTTGTGATGAACAACTGGGGACACAAACCCAGACCAACTACATTATATTTATGATGGACCAGTCGTGATCATGATGGTTTTCTTCAGTATGACACTCCACATTCATGATAGTCCAGTTGCGTTATCGAGGGACCTGCCTGGGCCTATATAACGCTAGTTACATCATGATTAGTCCCATTTATTTATTATTTTCCTTCACTTAGAGAGAATTTAAGTATTGAATTATAGTATTGTTATTAATAAGTATTGGGGATTTCTACTAAGAGCTATTTGAAGTAGTCTATTGGCATGTTTCCTTTTGTTACATGTCTGTCCTTTGCCTAATTTTTGAATTAACTTTTTAATTAATTTTCTTCTTTATTGAAAAAAACTTTTCATAGACAATTGAGGGCTTATTTTAAGCCCCATAGAGCTTAAATTTGAACCATGTATTCCTTAAGTTGAGGTCTATCTATCAGTATTTATAGTTCTATTTTCTAGGAAATAGGCCTATGACTCTTTTTGATATAATTTTCAACCTAGATTTTTGTATAGTAATATGGCTATCTTTGTCCTTGTATTTTTATGTAGAATGGTATTATGCTTGTTTTGGGATTGTTCGGGCTATTCAATGGAGTTTAGGATTTAGCTTCTTTTTTAGAGTTCATCTCTCTTTTAGACTGGCCCTTGTAGGGTATATCTACTGTAAAATGCCAATTATCAGGGTGGTTTTCTAGGTTGTATTACCTATATGATAATTTTCTATCTTATTTTCCTTGTTATATCTTTATCTTGATTCTATTATTAGTTATGAGTTGTACTAATGGTCCCTTTGTATGTTATTATTGGAATTCTTTAGCCCTACATATCATGTTGGGTAGTTTTGATATTGATATTTATTCCATGCTTCCTGTTGGACTTTGGGACCTTTATGTTGATTCTAAGATATTGTTATAACCTGGTATTATACTGCAGGCATGCATCTGGACTTGTTGTGCGACGATTGGTAAAATGAACGTGGTTACACTTTTGTATTGCAAGGAGTCAATAACTATCTAAAATGATTTTTTTAAATTATATTTGAACTTAAAAATGGTTTTCACTTATATGTACACATTCCACGACTAACACTGTTGGCATGGAGCTAGTTTTATATATAAATGGGCTCAAACTAAGGTAGTAATTATATAATACTTACACTCTCCATGAATTCTGGGTAGTATGTATATTTTCCTATATAATCAGACTCTATTTTCCAACTATCACTGATGGTCACTAATATTACTCCGACGATCATGATATGGTTTTACTGAGTTATTATGGATGATATGAGCTCAAGGTTTTAACTCTAATGGATGACGACCTATTTACTATGTTTGTGCATGTGGGGTAATATTCCTTACATCGGCTTGGCCTTCCTGGGTCGCTATGTGAATCCCGGGGAGGGATATATATGGTTGTAGTGGTATACAGAGATGTCTATGTGGGTCTTTCATGTTGTGGTTTTGTACCAGGGAGAGTTTATATGGATACTTTGATTTACTTTCTCGTACCCCCTTACATTCATAATCTTTGTGTTTTTTGTACCTTTTCAGCCTATGGAGGAGGTTGAGTTGGTTCTTGGCTCTTGGATGTACCTACCTGTCTTATGGGGTTTCCTAGGTTTTTGGTTATTTTCTTTTATTGTGTGCACCTAGTTATCTTTTGAGGGGTTATTTGTGTTTTAATAACCTTACTTGACTTCTTGTATTATTATTGTATATGAATACTGTAGTTAGAGTTGTACTATTATTATTAATACTATTACAATAATAGTAGGTAGTCTTTACTCAGTTGTTTTCTAGTTGGAGCTCCAGGTATGTGTCCCGTTGCCTTTGGCGTTACTCCTGCATGTTATATATTTCCTTGATAGGGTTAGACATAGACTTGATTTCTTTACTCTATTGTTTTGGTAATTTAATTGTTCCTTTATAGCTGTTGTTAAATGTAGCTTATGTTCCTTCATATTTCCATGCTATATTTACTTGAACTCGACCTAGCTTTACATATTTCCACTTTTTATTTGGTTACTTGAACCCTTTTTTTATAACTATTCTTAACTGTAGATTATATTACTTCATCTTTCCATGCTATATTTCCTTGAACTTGACTTGTCTTCACGTGGCCCACATTGTACTTTATTTATACCTTATTTTTTTCCTGGTCTTCTTATAATGCCTATTGGGTACCATGTTTGATATTCATACTATACTTTTGCATCCTTTTTCATGTTGCAGATCCATGTACGATTTATCATCAAGGATATAATCTTGGCTACTAGTGATTTGGAGTATTTAAAGACTACTTCTAGCACTCAAAGTCTAGGATGACCTCTTCTCCACCCGCAGCTGCTCTATCCCTATTTTTATTTAGGATAGACTTGTATGTGTTTTATTTTGTTTCCTTTGTTTGCATATTTTATATATTTGGTGCTATTAATGGTTCTGTAGCCTTGATACCTTGTGTTGGGTGTATATTATGTATTTATGTCTTCTCAACTTCTCATTTTCCTTTGTTATTGTTGTTGTGTTTGGTTTTAGCCAGTTACTTGTCACTTCGGGCTGTGGTATTGGGTTGCCTACATATGGGATTTTTTTGGTACCATCGTGACCCGAGTTTGGGTCATGTAAAAATGGTATCAAAGCTTATGTTTTTCAGTATCCTTGGAGTAGAAGCAATTGTCTAGTAGAGTACCATATATGAATATGTAGACATCTATATCCTATCTCTGGGAGGCTATCGGGTGCTTTAGGAAAGATAAATCCTCTTTTGACTCATCTCGTGTGTGGAATTCCTATTGATTCCTTAAATATTCACTTGGTTTCAATCTTTTTTAGATAATTTGCACTCCCACCACTGTTGATAGAGATGATTCTCCTCTACCATTATAGAAGGCCACAACTAGGGGCTAGGGTATAGGAAGACCTCGAGGATGAAGCCATGGGAGAGATGCTAACCCAAATTCTTACTTGAAAACCTACCTCCTTTACATAGCTAGTTCCACCACCACCTGCAGCTATGAGGTATATGTTTTATTGTATATGGTTTATATATTGTGGAGTGCCCTCAGATGGGCCACAAACATCAGTACAAGGAATGACACCGAGTTCCTGCTAAACTAGAGCCAGTAGTAGGAGAGGCCCCACCTATTTCTCCTATTCTGGAAGTGCGCCCAGTCCCAAAGGCTTCCCAATCTCAAGATCAATCGTCCCCAGTGGCCCTACAGCTAGTGGTGGTTCGACTAATGATAATGCCTAAGAAGAGGAAGATATTAGACTTCTCCATTTGGTACCTTTAAGATTTTTAGGGGCTGTAAACAGGACCTCATGAGTTTCTATCTTTTTGTAAGGATATCTTTGAGGTAACTCTATTGATGTTCTTTTGGTTTATACTTGACAAAGAGAGAGAGACTTGGTTAAGAGCATTTTCCACTTTGACAATTTTCTTATGGGCGTTTCTTCTGAAAAATATACTTTAAAGGGCCCATTTTGGAAATAAGGTACATTGTGTATAAAGACAAATACTGCCTTAACTTCTGATAAATTTAAGTTTAAGCATAAGAATTCCTCTCCAATAGAGTATAAAGAGCCTTGTATTGGAAACCCGTGCTCAAATAATAAATGGCACATTTCTTCTTCCAGGTTCCATTATTTTCCTGAGGCCATATCCAAATACATTGTCTGAGATAGACAGTAAAATAACAACATGTCATGGCCTAATTTATGGATCATGATGGTACCACTATACCACCAGTAGGAGAACCAACCCCATATTCCAAAGCCGAAGAAGAGAACTAGTATATCAAATTCGGAAAGCACAAGTTTAATAGATAGTGTATGAATGAACAAAGAGAAAGCAATAACGAATCAAAAATAAATGCCCAAAACTTGGTATCAGTGTAATACGAACCACTAATTACAGAACAAGGAATCAAAATGTCTAATACAACTATATCTCTGAAAATACATAGAGATCAAATCAAATAAATGCTGAAGAGAAGTAGGATAAGCCAGAAGCCAAGCTCACCCTAAATCTCTGAAAATTAATGTAGTCTGCACGAAAATTGATCCATAATCAAGTTCGGGCACCTGTATTCAGATCTACACATATGCAAGTGTAGTATCAGCACAAGCTTCCGAACCTACTCGTACCCAGTAGGCTTTGAGGGCCCACTAGGAACATAACAATAATAAAATCAGTAAATAATAGAAGACAATAAATAGGGTTACAGAAGCAAATAGTACATCATGGAAGCTAGCTACTCAAATAGGGATCAATCAACAAGTAGAACATACATCGCTAGCTAATCACATAACAGTATTTAGGAAATAAAGGAAACATACCCGAAATCTATGCAACAGTATATGTGAATAGTAATAACAATAAATAGAATTCAAAAGAAAACAGGAGGAGAACATGGACGGTATACCGGTAACCTCAAGTATGATGAAAAACTAATAAAAGAGTACGACACACAATAACCTATATAAGTAGTAAACCTCAGAAGTAAACTACCATGATAAAAAAGTAAAGAAACAATATAATAAATAATTTAAACACAAAATTCATGCTTACTGTAGCCTTACATCTCAACCAGGGTACAATCAAGAAGACAAGTGTAGAAAAAAAAATACAAACACATGAAGTAACCATTCCTGTGAAGTTTCTCATATGGTACCCGTAGGTCCAACAGGTAGAATCCATGGAAGGCTACCCTAAATATTCCTGGTATATCTCTCATCTGTCCTATGCCGCCCATGTGTGTTCTGAAAGCCCGAAGGTAAGGTCCATGGAGGCATGCCCACCATGTAAAATCTCTAACATCATCATAACCACACATCCCAAATCATAGAGCCTCAAGGGTCTCAAAGTCTAGCATCTCATGCCTCATATCATTATCATCAAGCCGTACTCTGTAATTCATGGCATAAAATGCCTCAATATAATAGTATCACCAATATCCTCAATAGATCAGGTATCATCAAGTCTCTACAATCAGTAGCATGATAAGTTTCAAAAAGTTATACTCACTGCAGTGCCAACGGCTGTACTCACTGCCGAACAGAGTCAGTTTCAAGTCCCAGCATTTATTAGTCAAGTGATATTTCATGGTGCCAGGATGTAAAGCCTTGGCTTAAACAAGTAAAAATAGTATTACCGAGTACTCAATACAATGTCGGGTCTAAAAAAGTTAAAAGGTTATTACTTATATTATTATTAGACTATTAAAATTATTTGGTTATTATCCTTAACTGTTATTATTACTAAAACCAGTCACTAGCCATGATGTCTAAATACTCACGTGGTGATACTTTCCCAGCTCCAATGCACTCTCATTAGAGCCAAAGGCCTAACTTCTTGTGTCATGAAAACACAACATAAAAGAAAAGAATATATATATATGATCATGTAATTATAACTAACTATGCACTGCACAGGCATCACTAGACAACTCCTAAGTCATAGGCACCATATAAATTCGGATGCCAATACATATATAAACGAGGAACGGATGAAGGAATGGTACAAGGTTACTATAAAAAAACCTATCTAACCAACCCATAGATGCTATTTAGTACAATTATTAAAGCTATAAGCCTAGAGATAGCCCCCTGGAACCTACCTATCATCCGTTGATTAGCCACTGTAAGCTCTCAAATACTATTCCAACTAATATCGAATGATTTCCAAGGGCTTTGAAACTTACGTAAAAGTATTACATATGTCAATACGAGTCTAACGATATAATTTATGTTAAGTTCCGGACTCGGCCTAAATTGGGCCTATGGGGCCCTCTCATCAGAACTTAAAATAAATGTCACCACGGGGTTCCCGATGTTACTAGGAACCTGCGCTCCAAATTTCAGCACAATTAGAGTAAGGGAAAAGCCTTGAACTGCATGGAGTAGATTGAGTATAAAAAGGGCTAAAATTCAACCTTTATGAATTTGTACATTGAATTCGGAAAAAGAAACATTACTACGATGAATAATAACCCTAAAGAGAAGGGAATTACCACATAAGCTCGGATATAATTGAAGGAATCAAGAAATGATGACTAGGGAATTAATGGAGGAAAAACTATAACTTTAATGAAATTTAATAGATGAAATCACTTACCGAAGGTGGGGATGACGTACAAGATCTTCAAGGAACTTTTTTAAGGATTTTGTGGAAGTTTCCAAGATAATTCGCACCAAATTGAGAGAAAAAATGAGGGAAAAATTTGGAAAATAATACCCAAAACGGGTGTAAAGCTGAAGAAAATACCCTCAGGTACTAATTTATCAAACCAAAAGGTACCGATAAATCAGTACCCCTAGCACTGGCAGGCACCGACTTATCAGACAATTGACCAATTTATCGGTACCTGCCAATTTATAGGTCAATTGGCCCAATAAGTCGATCCAGTAGATTTTTTGGCAGAGTTGTCCGATTTATCGGTCCTTGGCGATAAATCGGCACTTTGACCGATTTATTGGTCAAATCTGCACCAGCAAAACAACTACTTTTCTGAATTCCCAATCGGGGTTTTTGAAATAAAAGGAGTCCAATTTTGACAAAACAAATATTTATTTTATGTTAAACACACATTCCGAACTCAATGGAATTGATAAAATTTACATCGAGGTCATTTAAGCGAAAATCACCCCCAACCAAGACATAGCCAAAACTAGAAATTTTCTAACCTTACACATAACAACTATAATCGAGCACCAACACCTTGAGAAGCATACCAAAGGACAAACTAGCCTAAATTTTCGGAGCTGATGGAAGCATCAGAATTCCAATCCGACATTATGAACACCAAAATACCACCCAAGCTCCACATTAGGCCATAAACTTAACTAAATCCACAAATGAGCACAAATTGCAAATAAAAATTCTGAAATACAAACTTAAGGTCAATCGTGACTTTGTTTGGCATTCCGGAGCTAACAGAACTGTCGAAGTTTAATTTTGAGCTTGTATTGAAGAAAAGTTGACATTGGTCAATGAGTACTTAATTTTAGGCTCCAAAACAGGAAAATTGAGATATTTTTCTCAATCAAGCCATTAGAGATCCGAACTACCGGTACCAGCAAGTCATAAATGACTTGGGGCAATTCCTGAAACACTCTAGAATACAAAAGGTCAAGTATTTATCATAAATGACCATGAGGTCATTACAACATCCACTACTAAAAGGACTTTCATCCCCGAAAGTCAAGTAAAAGCACGAAATAAATGGGAAGTGAAAGTACCTGATGTCTCAAATAGTTGTGGATACTACTTTCGCATCTCACTCTTGATCTCCCAAGTTGCTTTCTCGATTGGACGGTGTCTCCGCTACAATCTAACTACTGGAATCTCTCTGGACCTCAACTTTCTAACATCCTTAACTAAAATTTTCACAAGCTCTTAAACAAAGGAAAAATTCTCATCTAGCTACACTGAATCCTCTCGAATGACATTTGACTCATTAGGAATATACTACCGCATCATCGAAACATGAAATACCAGATGAACAGCTGGAAATATAGCAGGTAAGGACAGCCTCTAGGAAATATCACCAACTCTCTCCAAAATCTCATATGGACAAATATACCTGGGGCTAAGCTTGCCTCACCTACCAAATCTCATCACACCACACATAGGAGATACCCGAAGAAACACTCTATCACCAACTCCAAACTCTAAGGCACGATGCCTACGGTTAGTGTAGCTCTTCTGCATATTCTGCGCTACTCTCAATCTATCTTGAATCAACCAAACCTGATCAAGGAAATCACACAACAATTCAAAAATATAGAATCTAGCCTTGAAACCATCAAACCACCCAATAGGCGTACTATATAGCCTACCATACAATGCCTCAAATGGTGCCAACTCAATGCTAGAGTGATAACTATTATTATAAGCAAATGTTGAAAATGGAAAATTCTCATCCTAAGCACCACCAAAGTCTATCACATAAGCACTCAATACATCCTCTAATACCTAATAGTCTGTTCGGACTAACCGTCAGTCTGCAGATGAAATACAGTACTCAAATGAACCTCGGTACCCAACTCTCATTGAATAGACCTCCAAAGCTGCATAATAAACTGGGTGCCTTTGTCAGAGATAATAGATATAGGAACACCATGCAATCGAAGCACCTCGCGAATGTAGATTTAAGCCAAACGCTCAGCATTATAGGAGGAGTGAGTGGGAATGAAATGCGTTGACTTGGTTTTCCTATAAACAATGACCCAAATAGTATAGAAACCTCTTCTAGTCTGAGGCAAACTAGATACAAAGTCCAGAGTCACTCGTCCCACTCCCAAGCCTGAATAGGGAGTCTTTGCTTCAAACTACCTAGTCGCCGATGCTCATACTTAACTACTGATAGTTTAAAACTTAGACACATATTTTACAATATTCCTTTTCATCCTATTACACCAATACAAATATAGAAAATCACAGTATATCTTGGCTGCACCAGGATGAATAGAATACCTAGAACTCTAAGCCTCATACAAGATCAACTTCATCAAGTCACCAACCTGAGGTACACAAATGTGACCATCATACCGAAGTGTCCCAACTGAATCAATAGAAGCCCTGCAGGCCTATGCAGATAATATATGATCATGAAGAGCAACTAAACTTTCATCCTCAAACTATTGCTGCTGAATCTGATTTAACAAAGACGATCTGGCCTCAACACATGCTAACACTTGCTTGGGATCTAACAGATCAAGCCTAACCAACCGACTATCCAACAACTAAACCTCTACTGCTAATGGACTTTTGGAAACAAACAAGGCTGCCAGGCTACCCATACTGACCGCTTTCCAGCTCAAGGCATCAACCAAAATGTTTGCCTTGCCCGAATGATAGAGAATAGAAATATCATAGTCCATCAGTAACTCAATCCACCTTCGCATCTGGAATTTAACTCTTTCTAGTTCATAATGTACTAAAGACTATGATGGTCAGTAAAGATCTCACACTAGACCTCGTACAAATAATGCCAGCAAATCTTAAGTGCAAAAACTACTGCCACTAACTCTAAGTCATAAGTGGGGTAGTTACGCTCATGAACCTTTACCTACCTCAAAGTATATGCAATCACTCGACCCTGCTGCATCAAAACACAATCAAAACCAATACCAGAAGAATCACAATACACAGAGAATCCCTAACCCTCCCTGGCAAGGTCAATACTGGCACTGAAGTCAATAAGTCCTTAAGCCTCGAAAAAATCAACTCACAATCATCAGACTACTAAAAGTAAACATCCTTCCTAGTTAGTTTGGTCAAAGGCGCTACAATCTAAGAGAACCCTTTAACAAAGCACCGATAATATCAATCTAGACCAATAAAATTTTGAATCTCAGAAATAGATGTCGGCCTCGTCCAATCACGTACTGCCTGAA
>JBDJHY010697076.1:0-15843 GCA_039654485.1 Withania somnifera | reverse complement strand
TGTCTTGTTCATGCATAATGAAGATGGCTCTCTCCGCATGTGCATAGACTACAGATAAGTTGAACAAGGTCATCATCAATAACAAATATCTCATTCCTAGGATTGATGACTTGTTAGATCAATTACAAGTCATGTGCTAGACACTTCTCAAAGTTTGATCTCCGTTCTAGATACCATCATCTTAAGGTTAGAGATTCAAATAGTCCAAAGACATCTTTTCATTCCCGTTATGGCCCTTCAAGTTTGTGGTCATGTATTTTAGTTTGACTAATGCTCCTACAACTTTCATGGACCTCATGAATAGGGATTTCAAGTGGTACTTGGACCTGTTCATGGTTGTCTTTATTGATGACATTCTGTTTTTTTTAGAAGAAAGGAGGAGCATGTAAGCCCTCTCAACTTGTTTTTCAAACTCTTAGGGAACGTCAACTTTATGCTAAATTCTCTAAGTGTCTGTTTTTGCTCCATTCAGTTGCTTTCCTTAGTCACATAATTTCTGGTGAGGGCATTTGGGTAAACTCCAAAAAGATATATTCATTCAAAAATTTCCCTAGACCGACCTCTTCATTAGATATACGTAGCTTTATAGTTCTATTTGGGTGTTACCATAGGTTTGTCTAGGGCTTCTCTTCCATATCCACTCCTATGAACCGTTTGACTCAGAAGAAGGTAAAAGTTGAGTTGTCAAATGTATGTGAAAAAAGTTTTCAGGAGTTGAAAACTAGTTTGACTTCTGTTATGGTGATGACTTTGCCTCATGGTTTAGAGGATTTTGTAGTTTATTGTAATGCCTCAAGGGTTGGTTTGGGTTGTGTGTTGATGCTACATGATAAAATGGTGTCTTATGATTCTAGGAAACTGAATACTCATGATAAGAACTTTCCTACTCATGATCTTGAGTTGGCAGTTGTAGTCTTTTCTTTGATGTTTTGGAGATACTACTTGTATGTAGTGCACCTAGATGTTTTCATTGATCATAAAAGGTTGCAACATGTGTTTGATATAAGGATTTGAATCTTCGTCAAAGGAGGTGGCTTGAGTTGCTAAAATATTATGATATGATAGTTATGTATCATCCATGTAAAGACAATGTAGTGGTTGATGCTCTTAGCAGGCAGTCCGGCTCATGTTGATAAAGACAAAAAAAGTTGGCTAAAGAGGTGCATAGTCTTGCACATTTAGGGTTAGATTGTCAGATGTTGATAATGGTAGTAAGTTTGTGTAGAATGATTCTGAGTCAGCTCTTGTGGTTAAGGTGAAAAGAAAGAAAGATAGTATCTAGATTTGGTTAAAGTGAAAAGGATATTCCAGAAGCATAAGGACTAGTATTTCTCACGGGGGTAGACAGAGTTCTATGCTATGAGGTTTTTCTTTGTATCCCCGCAGTTGATGGGTTGAGAGATATGATTTTTTTAGAGGTTCATAGTTCCAGGTATTAATTTTATCCTGGATCCACTAAGATGTATAGAGATCTGAAGGACATGAATTGGTGGGAAGGTATGAAGACGTACATAGCCGAGTTTGTGGCTTAGTGTCCAAATTATCAGCAGGTTAAGGTAGAGCACCAGAGGATAGCAGGTAAGATTCAGGAGTTTGAGATTCCGACATTGAGGTGGGAAGCGATAAATATGGATTTCATCACTGGTTTTCCCTTACCCTAGTATAATGATTCCATATGGGTTATATTATACTAAATGTCTAAGTCTGCTCACTTCCTACCTATTCATACTAGTTATTCAGTAGAGAAGTATAGTAGGATCTATTTGAAGGAGATTGTTCATATGCATACGATACCTTTAACTATTATCTACGATCAATGTACATAGTTTACATCTCACTTTTATAGGTCCATTTAAAGAGGTTTGTGTTGGCAGGTTCACCTAAGTACAACTTTTCATCCATAGATAGATGGTTAGATTGAGAGGACTATTTAGATACTAGAGTATATACTAAGGGCGTATGAAATCGAATTCAAGGGTAGCTGGATTAAACACTTGCCTTTGATTGAGTTTGCATACAACAACAACTAACACCCCATCATCCAGATGACACCATTTGAGGTTTTGTATGAAAGGAGATATAGATCTCAAATTGGTTGGTTCGAGATGGGTGAATCAGATATAGTTGGGCCAAAGCTCATTAATAAAGCCATGGAGAAAGTTCAAATTTTATTCATGAAATATAGAAATCCTACACAGATATGAGGATAAGAGAGTTATAGTTTGAGGTGTCTGACTGGGTATTTCTAAAGATATCACCTATGAAGGGTGTTATGAGATTTGGGAAGAAAGGAAGTTAATCCTAAGGTATATTGGGGCATATCAAATTTTCAGGATGGTAGGAAATGTAGCCTACATGTTAGATATTTGGCAAGAGTTAGCAATAGTTCACAATGTTTTTCATGTTTCCTTGCTCATAAAGTTCCTAAGTGATCTATCCTTATTTGTGCCAGTTGACAGTGTGTTTGAAATATTTTGATCTATGAGGATGTTTATGGTCATATCTTAGACAGGAATATTTGAAAGTTGAGAAACAAAGAGATTGCTTCAGTAAAGGTTCTCTAAAGGAACTAGTTAGTTGAGGGGGATACATAGGAGGTAGAGGCTGACATGATGAGTAGATACCCGTACCTATTTCCTTCTAGTTCCCCTTTACTATGAGGTAACAACCTCTCTATCAAGCTCTTCCCTTTGTCCGTTCATGAGCATGTAGCATTTAGATTTAGCATTGCATGAGTCCCTATATGATTCTTGTGCATTACTTGATGGTTCATTCTAGTTATTGTTAGTTATGGTAGCTTGCATGTTCGCCTGCTGAGTTAGTACCATAATTAGAGATAGTTTGACTAAATAAGTCATTGGATATTATGTGTATGTATGGTTTAGTCAATTAGTCTGTTTTAGCATTCTAGTTCAAGTTGTATCATTCATTCGAGGTTGAATGATCACAAGGGGAAATAATGTAACACCTCGAAATTCACCTAGATTTTAACTCATTAATTGTTTGTGGCTTAACTTGAATCGTGAGCCTGAAAGTGAGACCAAAGAGGTTCTTTCCCCCTTGTAAATATATCTATTTGGTTTTCATATTTTTGAATCCCTCAAAGTATACTTTGCAATGCAATAAACCGCACGTCAGTTTGAGTTTGGAGTAGAAAGTTATGCCTATTTATTTAAATCCTTGTTGTATCTCTACAAATCCTTGCTATTCTAGAATATATTGGTGTTTTCAAGGTATAAAATGGTGTTTTTTTACATTCTCGGAGGCTTCATAATGATTCAGGATCATTCCCACATGTTTATACATGTTTAAAACCTCCAAAAGTTCCACAATAGGAAGCTTGGCACAATTGATAACGTGACATGTTCTCATAAAGTGTGTAGAGAATTTTGAACTGAGGGTAACTGTGGCACCTACTATGTCATTTTGGTCTGTTTGGAGTGACAACAACCTTGACACGTTTAGGTGGTTTCAGCAACAACACTCGTGACACAGTTAGGGTTGCGATTACATGTTGGGTAATTTTTTCCCATTTTTGCAAGGCTATTTTTATATTTTTCACCTTTTAAAACATCAATCCCATGTTGTTTTGGGTCCAAAATTCCAAGGTTTTCAATCCCCAAATGCAAATTTTAGTTGATTCTACCCTAAATAAAATCGAAGCTAAGTGCTCTCTTAAACCCTAAATCAAATCAAAGCTAAGTGCCTGAAATTCTCTTAAGAACAAAGAGTAGGGTTATTCTTCAAGGGATCTTCAAGGAAACTTTTTCAGGCATATGAATTTAGAAAGGTTTCCTTCTAAGCCTTGTGCCTAACTACCCACTATTTTAAATTCATGGTCATGACATAGAGATTTGTAGGGTGAATCCCATAAATTGTGTTCATATAATTAGTTTAAGTATTTTATATACTCTGATTCATTATTATAATTATATGTTCATGATTATGTAAGAATTTCATAGATTATCATGAATAGGGAAGTCGGCTTAGTTTATGATTTCAAGTCCATTATGTGGAGTCTATATGCATGGCCAGTTATGTTTTGGGAAAGTTTTCGTTGTTTGAGTTCATGGTTCATTGTATGGTCTATTGTAGAATGAAACTTATAGTATAGTCAGTTGCAGAATGAAGTTGATGGTATAATCAGTTGTAGAATGAAGTTCATGTTCATGGTCAGTTTATGAATTATAACCTAAGGGTTGGATTTAAGAGTCTAAGTACAGATGAGTCAGTTAACTAAGGGAAGGTTAAGACATGATAATGTTACAGTAATATGGAAGAGACAGGTAGTTTGAGTTCATGGGCCCTTATGTGGTCAAGACAGATATACAAAGTCATCTTATGTTTAGTTCATGGTTATTTTTGGGAGTAGTGTTAGCACCGAGTGGATTTGGATGGCATATTCCTTACCAAGGCCTGTATAGCCGAACACTAATAAGTTCATAACCCAAAGTGGAATTTACAGTTCAGGCTTAGTGGATCCACTAGTAAACAATTCATGGCCCTTACATTTGCAGGTTTGGGACCCCACCTGGCATAGGGATATATGTTGGATCTTGTAGCCTTGTGCACTACGTAAGTTGGTTATAGAACCTCCAAGGTTATTTATGTTGTTAGGTCAATCAATTTGTTCAGTTCTTTGATAATTAGGTCAACAGAGTCAAAAAAAATAAAGTTAAGGGTAACAGAACTAAAAAAAGACACTTATTATATTATTGTCTTATTGCATATATCTTGACTATTTGGGTTAGCAGATGGAAGTTGAGGTATGTTTTAAGCGATCATGCATTCATAGCTAGATTCTTATTTATTGATATAGTCTATTGAACTAACTCTCTCACATGCTGAGCTCATTCAGATATATTTATCACATACTTTCTAGCACTGCATGGCTTTTACTCATGTAGATTTTGGAAACCTTCTAGACATTTGCAGTTGACTTGGACCCTCATTCTTAGAAGAATTGAAGTAGAGTGATTAGTTCCTACTTGACTTGCGGACAAGATGAAGTTTTTCTATGTTATTTCCTTTGGATTAGAACTTAGATTTAGAGATATTATTATTATCCTGTTTTGGCAAGCTAGGGGCATTGTCCTAGCTTATTTTAGTATTTATCTTGTTAGTGGCTTTAGATACAGACTGTGTCAAACTTGGATGTTGAGTTTTCATGATTATTCAGCTAATTAATTATTGATTGAGTTGTGAGGTCCACTTGATATATAATTATTGTATGATAATGCTTTCGTTGATATTGAGTGATAGAGCCAAGTATGGGTCAAGTGGTTCTTACACAGTGTCTAGGGTGACTTAGTGACTAAGGATTCCTATCATGCCCAGGGGTGAGCTTTGGGGCGTGTTATAGTGTAAATTCCGTGATGAAATATGCCAAATCCATGAGTCACATTCCTTGTTCATGACCAAATCATTCTTCGCCGAAGTTGCAAGTTAATATGTGATCACTTTGCGATGAATACTAGATACCTGAGTTGCAAACTGTGTCGGTGATGGAAGCATCATAATCCGCACTTCAAGAACATGACTCGCAACGTGACTTACCTTGTATATTCTGCTCCAAGGAATTTTTGAATTAATTTTTTCCCTAGTTAAGGTCATATATAAAAGTCCCAAACTCATATTCTTTGAGGAGTTGACAATGCCTCGAGGTTTTCTATATTGTTATTCATAGAACAAGTTAGGGTTTTTGGATTTTTACTCAATAATTTTGGAACATTCTATTTTCATTGGTGAAACTTGCACAATGTCTCTACCAAGTGCTTAGGATAGCAATTATGGTATAATATTTACCTCTTTTTTATTTTCTATAGGTAGATAATTTATCTTACTTAGAATATGTAATTATGGGTGTGAACGGATGCATGAGTCATAGCTAGATAACTAATTATAGGAATAAATGAATATGGGTTCGATCCTATATCCATGGTATGCTAGTATTTGGCGATTGCAAATTGATATGATGGCATTCAACATCACACATTTCACTTAAAACCACGAATAATTGTATGTTCTTAAGAAACTTTTGGGAGATTTGATGTGTTTTCTATGTTTTGTGCAGGTTTAAATTTGACTTTGAAAACTTGGAGAAATGTACAGAATAAGATGGATTTTTAATATCAAGTGGATGGGACATCCAAGTTTGGATGGTTTTCCCAAGTCTTATCACCTAGAAGATTATACACTATTTTGGCTATTTCAGTTACCGTCCAACGACGGACGAACTGTCCAGCCTTGGATAGGTTGTCCACATGTTTCCTTCTATAAAATTTGAGCTATTTCTAAAGGACATAAAAAGATGAACTAAGAAGTACAAGCCTCCCAACCTTGGAAAGTTCATCCAACTTTGTATCGCCAAAACGGTCTCTACTGTTGTGCCACCAGTAAGGGACGATAGGAAACAAAACTTAGACGTTTTTTCCAAAATGCCTTTCAAACCTAGAAAATATTTTCTTATCCATTCCAAATTTAAAATTGTAACCTTGCATTATAAATACACTTCTTAGGTTTATTTTGCAGCATCCGTTTTGAGAGACTAGTCTTATGTTTTTCTTTTCTCAATTTTTTTATCTACCTTTGTTTATACTACAAAGATTAATCTTGTATAGATTTGTATATTTAGTGATTGGAATTGTAACACCATCTTTGGAATAAAACTTGATCTAGGTATGATATCTAGTGAAATTCCTTCTTGTTATTCCAAGGTTATTATCACTAGTTGCTAACTTCTCAACTCTAGGGTTATGGAACCCTTGGGGTGAAACAAATGTAGGATTGTGAATATAAAATGGTTCTTGCATCCAAAAATATAAATACATGGTGTCTATATTTTGATCGAGTTCTGTTGGTTGCAAACGTTAGAACATGCCTAAGTTTAATTAGTATGAACTATATGGTTGAACCTATATATTATGACAAGAAATTCGGGGCATAACCCTCGTCTAATAATTATTGATGTAACTAGGGTAATACTCTTGAGGTTATTAGTATAGAAATACTGCACTCATTTATAGTACGAAAAAGTGTAAAAGATATTTGTCTAAATAGGTTGAGAAACATTTAGATGAATACATCATTAGTAATAATTGATATACTTACGAAAGATGTAATATCATTAACGTCATAATTGTAAGATTTCTTGATACCATGGTGAACATAATCTGGGGTTTCCTTATTATTTGAATTTGTTACTAAATACAAAGATTGATCTCTGAAACTCAATTTCAAACTATTTCTATTGAAAAATTAAAACCCCCATTTTTACATTTATGTTTCTAGGAAATAACCAACTACTTTTTCAATATCCCCATTCTACTTAAATTTAAAGCCATGTTCCCCGTGGGATTCAACCCAACCTAGTTTGATTATATATTTGACAACGACCATTTTATACTTCTTTAGAGGTGTAATCTGGTCGTATCAAATTTTTGGTGTTGTTGTGGGGGGAATACGGTCACCAATTAGGTCAAGTGTGATTGTTTTACTTTTATTCATTATTTTTTTACTATTCTAGGTCGACCAATAGTTTATGCCAAATACTCGAAGTTCAGGTTTACCATTATTGTCATTTGATACAGAGCTGAACAGAATATTGATGAGGATGAATATAAAGGATGATGAGTTGTCCCATAACCCTATTTAGTTGAAACTGATGACCCACCTAGGGTCAAGAATATGGTTACAACAATTCATCCTCACCAAGTGAACAAAAATAATCCAAATGTGAGGAACAATGAAGTGTTCAAAGAACACAATCATTCAGACTTGGATGGTGATAATAAGACTAGAGCTATCAGGCCACCTGACTGTAAGGAAAGGGGCATGTATCCTTCATAACCACATATACCTTAGTTTACATGAGTATATAAGTCAAGTTATACGTTTGAATAACAACCCTTCTATTTTCTATTTTTACTACCTCAATTATGGCATCGCCTTCATCAACCCTCGGATAGGTTGATGATCTTTTGGACAACTCAATATGGGCGAACACTAAAAGCATCAAATCATTTGTAATGGCTCATCCCTAGTGCCTTTGAACATGGTATAACCTCCTCTCTTCAACTCACTATAAGGGTAATATCAAGAGAGTGAATAACGAATGATCCTCCAAACTCAAAGAGTGACTGAGTCCAACTCAAGCAAGTAATTACTTCTTTATAACATACTATATTTTTCTCCTTTCACTTTGTTTCCTTTATCTTTCGTCTTTAGGACTAACTTGGTCTTCTTTTAAAAAAATAGGTATTCACTTCGGTTGCAAAACTTTCTCCTTAGGTGCTTGTCTTAGAAATACAAAAATAGATTTACCTCCTTTAGCACTAGGTAGAAAATTTACATTACCAGTTCCATGATTCAATTATTAACTATGAAAGGGTTGTTTAGAGGAGTCACGGGTGATAATATAAGCCTTCACTTCCAAATGTAAATCCTATGAGTTTCCGGGAGTGAAGCAAAATGCCATAAGATTGAGTTTTTTCCCTTTTTATATGAGTGGAGAAGCGATTATGTGGTTGGATGACTTGCCACCGGATTCTATAGCAAATTGAACTGAGTCAAACGAGGATTTCCTAGTAAGGTTCTTTCCTCCGTCAAAGATGTTAGTACTCCAGCATGAGATCACAAAATTCAGAAAGAAGAAGGGTAAAGCCCTAAATAAGGCTTGGTTGAGATTCAATAAGAAGATTAAATAGTGTCCAACTCACGGACTAGGAGGAAACTATTTGAAAGAGACATTCTACAAAGCTTTGGATGCAACTCCATAATTAGCATCTGATGGTGTAAATAGGGGATCGTATATGTCAAGAATGTATGCCTAAGTGTCCCATGAACTTGATAAGTGACCAAGAACAATCAACATTTGAATATGAGATAAGATGATGTGCCTTGTGGTGCTAAAGTTGTAACCATGTCGGCTGAACAACACCTACGAGAATAAGAACGAGGTCAAGAAATGGCTCACCTTAAAACTCAAATTGGTTAGATGTCAAAGCAACTTTTAAGGGGAGTCTATGAGAAGGTGAAAGTGGTTGCTGCACTTGGGAAACGTAAGTATTAGGATACTGAGTCTGAATCTAAAAAAGAATCTGAGTACTTACAAAATCAGGGTGGAGGAATAAGGATGGTCATAAGAAAGATCAAAGAGGGATATATGTACCTCTATGCAATCGTGATAGAGATTCGAGTACTTCAAGAATGGAAGAAATGCTAGCAAAGTTTCATGAGAGAAGAAAATCATCAGATGCAATTTTAAAAGTGATTAATAGTAAGATCTTTAACATTGATCAAATGGTTGATTCAAATACTACCTCAATCAAGAAATTGGAATTTCAATTTGGACAAATGTCAGCCACCTAGAATAAGAGAAAGTCAGTGATGTTACCACACCATGCAAAATCCAAGAAATGATGGTCAATGCATGGCTATCACTACAAGAAGCATAAAAGTGTTACTAGAACCGAGGCAAATTGTGAAGAAAAAAGAGGAAGTTGAGAATCCAAGCCCAAAGATAATTTGAGTGATGAAAATGATGATTTGAATAATGAGAAAGAAAGTAGAGTTGATGGATTACAGAAAGGGATCAAAGTTGGTAATGAAGTGAGCACAGATGAGCCAAATCAAGTGA
Organism: Withania somnifera; assembly: GCA_039654485.1. Lineage (NCBI taxonomy): Eukaryota > Viridiplantae > Streptophyta > Magnoliopsida > Solanales > Solanaceae > Withania > Withania somnifera. Next base: position 6,206 of record JBDJHY010697076.1, on the reverse strand, counting down.
CCATGATGCCAAGACCACCACCCCATTTTCTCATAGAATGAAAAAGAAAGTTGAGGATGGAAAGTTTCACAAATTCATCTCCATGTTAAACTAATTGTCGGTGAACATTCCTTTGGTGGAATCCCTTGAACAAATTTTGGGATATACCAAGTTCATGAAGGACTTGGTCACAAAGAAAAGATCAGTGAGATTCAAACCTGCTGATAACATTCACCATTGTAGTGTTATCTCTTCTAGATATTTGGTGTAGAAAAGAGAAGATCCAAAGGAGTTCACCATCCCATGCACTATTAGATCTTTCAACTTTGCTAGAGCTTTCTATGATCTTGGAGCAAATATAGACTTGATTCCATTAACTATCTATAAGAAGTTAGGCTTGGGAGCCCATAAACCAATTACAATGCGGCTACTAACGGTAGAAAATCAATCAAGAATCCAAAAGGGATTTTTTAGTGATGTACTTATGAAAGTGACTGCTTTCATATTTCCTGCATACTTTTTCATCTTGGACTATGAAGTTGACTTCGAAATGCCTATCATTTTGGCAGACCCTTATTGGCAAATGGAAAGAGGTGAGATGAAGTTTAGGCTTAATAATGAGGAGGCTGTCTTCAACATATGAAAATCCATGTAGCAACCTAAGGACATGAGTGTGGCATTTGTGATAGATGTTGAATTTGATAAAGTGATGGAGGAGCAAATTGAAGAAAGGAAATTGAAACTTTTTCTATAGTAGTTATGAACTTCGATGGTGAGGGGATAGATGACTATGTGGAGACTATTAATGCATTAACATGAGCTGAGTCTTATTCTTATGAACTAAGAAAGCTAGACTTGGACCTAAAGAATAGGCCTAGTCAACCAATGAAGCCATCAGTAGAAGAGTGCCAGTTTTGGAGCTTAATGCACTTCTAGGACATCTCAAATATGCATTCGAGGGAGTAGACAACACCTTGCTTGTCATTATCTCTATGCATCTAACAGACTAGAAGGTTGACTTGTTAGTGTCAGTGTTGAGAGAGTTCAAAATAGCTACTGTATGGACTATCACAGGCATCATTGGTATCCCACCAGGGATATGCACATATCGTATTAATCTTGAAGAATATTCTGTTCCCAGCAGAGAACATCAAAGGAGATTGAATCAACCAATACATGAAGTTGTCAATAAGGAGATTATTAAATGGTTGGCCGCCGGTGTTGTCTATCATATTATGAATACCAAGTGGGTGAGTCTAGTGCAATGTGTACCGAAGAAAGGCGGCATGACTGTAGTGCCAAATGAGAAGAATAAATTGATCCTATTGAGGCTAGTGATGGGTAGGAGAATTTGTATAGATTATAGGAAGTTGAATGCTTGTACTCCAAAATATCACTTTCAAATGTTGTTTATGGACCAAATGCTCAATAGGCATGCAGTCAAGGTATGGTACTATTTATTAGATGGTTATTCTAGGTATAACCAAATCTCCACAGCCCTGGAAGACCAAGAGAAGACAACCTTTACATGCCCTTGTGGTACGTTTGCCTTCAAGAGAATTCCATTTGGATTATGTAATGCACCAACCACACTTAAGAGATGCATGATGTCAACATTATCATATATGTTTTAAGACTCTCTTGACTTATTCATGGTTAATTTCTCAATTTTTAGGGATACATTTGAAGATTGCTTGAAAATTTTGAGTAAAGCTTTACAGAGATATATAGATGCTAATCTTGTTCTTAACTTGGGAAAATGTCATTTCATTGTGAAGGAAGGCATTGTTATTGGCCATAAAATTTCTAAAAAAGTATTGAAGTTGACAACATAAATATAGAGATGACTAAAAAGTCCCCACCTCTGATTTTTATGAAAGGTGTGAGAAGCTTCCTAGGACATATTGGGTTCCATAGGAGGTTTGTACAAAAATTCTCAAAAGTTGCAAATACTCTATGAAAACTTGTTGAGAAATATGTGAAGTTTTTGTTCGATGAGGCATGTATGAAGTCTTTTGAAAGCCTTAAGTAGAAATTGATCACTGCACTTGTTAGTGTTGCACCAGATGGTCAAAGCTATTTGAACTAATGTATGATGCAATTGGAGTTGCCCTTGGTGTTGTTCTTGGCCAGAAATGATAAAATATATTCCACCCTATTTAATATGCAAGAAAAGCATTGAATGGGGCATAAAAGAACTGTATTGTTACTGAGTAAGAGCTGCATACTATAGTTTATGCATTTGAGAAGTTTAGAGTATACCTCCTTGGCACCAAAGTTGTGGTGCAAACTGATCATGCAACCTTGAGATACCTCATGGATAAAAGGATGAAAACAAAGGTTGATTCGATGGGTCTAGATGCTTCAAGAATTTTATTTCCAAGTGAAAGACCACAAAATTTGTGAAAACCAGGTGGTTGATAATCTATCCAAGTTTGGAGGTAGATAGAGGAGAAAATGTTGATGCAGAGATAGATGATTCTTTCCCTTACAACCTTGTGATGTCTATTGCTACTGACATGGTCCAATGGTATGCCGACTTTGTTAACTTTATGGTTAGCGATATTATACCCGAAGGAATGAACTCACATTAAATAAAAATGTTTCTCCATGGTGTAAGTAAATACTTTTGGGATGAACCTTTCTAATTTAGAAAATGTGTTGATAGTATGATAAGGTGATGTGTGCCGGAAGTTGACACAATGAGAATTATTGAGGCTTGCCATTTGTCCCCAGTTGAAGTGAATTATGGTGGTGTAGTACTATATAGAAAGTATTGTAATATGGCTACTATTGTCCTACCCTTCACCGTAATGAATATGAGTTTTATAAGGCCAGTGAAAATGTCAAAGACAAGGATCAATTTCTAGAAAACATTAACTTTCGATGAATCCAATAATAGAATTAGATCTTTTTTATATGTTGGGAGTTGATTTCATGTGCCCCTTCGTGAGTTCGTATGGGCAGAGATACATCTTGGTAGCTTTAGAATATGTTTCAAAATGGGTCGAAGATACAACGTTGCCTGACCATAAGGGGAAAAGTATAGTGACATTCCTGAAGAGAAACATATTCCCAAGGTTTGGTACCCCCAGAACCATCATCAGTGATGGGGTTTCCCACTTTTGCAATAAATTTTTTGCACTGTTCTAGCAAAATATGGGGTGAAATAGCATAAGGTAGAAACACCTTATCACCCACATACTATTGGACAATTTTGAGTGTTAAATAGAGAAATCAAGTCCATTTTTGCTAAGACAATGAATGCAACCCGAACTGAATAGTCATGAAAGCTAGATGACGCCTTGTGGCATACAAAATAGCTTTTAAGACACCGATTAGGATGTCACCCTTTCAGATGTTTATGGAAATATTTTCATTTGCTTGTTGAATTAGAACACAAGGAAATATGGGCTCTTAAGAAGATAAAATTGAGCTGCAACGAAGATGCAAATTTTTGTCTTGATCAGTTAAATGAGTTAGATGAGTTTAGGATAAATAACAATGCAAGGGAATTAATATACAAGTAAAATATGCAAAAATACCACGCCATAGAATTGATAAAAGAGAGTTCAACCCTAGGGATCTAGTTTTTCTTTTTAATTCAAGATTATGATTATTCCCAGGCAAGCTTAAATCAAAGTAGTTAGGTCCATTAGTAGTAATTGAGGTGTTTCCATTCGGAATGGTGGAATTGGAAAATGACAAGAAATTAAGATTCATGGTGAATTGACAAATAATTAAGAGCTACTTTAGATTTTTTGAAGAGGTATGATCCTTGGAAACTATCTATCTTGGAAAAGCCTGAGTAGTCAAGATGATTGTGTCGGGCCGCGATGTTAAATTAAGTGCTATTGGGAGGAAACCTAAATTAATGTGTTGTATCATACTTTGTTGTTAATTTTATTTGATTGCATGAGAATGGTTTGATGTGTGTGGAAGTGTGCCACTAAAAAGTGGTGAAACTTTTTAAAAATCTTCGATGGAAAATGCTGAACGAACCTTCCATCACTAGAAGAATCGGCCAAACCCTACTGTCCTAATGAAAGTATAAGGGATGAGTTGAACGGGATAACGGATGGAAGGATGGATGAAACACGCATAAAAAGATGTCCCACCCCAAAAACCTTCACCCTAGAGGATCATATTAGAAAAGAAATAAGAGTGGGTGATAGGGATCGGATGAACTATCCAATCTAGACGAAACACCTAACCTTACCATCTATAAGTGTCTCAACTCGATATGAAGGCCTCACAGACAGAACTTTGGATGATTCACCCATACTTAGGATCCTTTTAATGTTCCATATAAAGGTAATACATATTTTCTTATTGATATATGTCAATCCAAGTTGAAAAGATCCGACCTGACCCACACATACATACCCTTCATAAAATACCAACTAGATTTTTTAGGTATTTGCTTTCTTATTTCTCTGCCTCTCAAAACCCGTTGACTTTGAAATCCCTTTCCATAATAGTTCAAATCGTGAAACCTAAGTACCCCTAAGTGCGATTTGTACTTGATAGTGTGTGAATTTTTCTACATAGAGCATTTGGAAAAAAGAAGCTCCTAACTCTACTCCATTGTTGTGGAAAGTCTTGTTATCAAAATATTCCTCATTTATATAAGTTTCGATTATCATAAGTCACCTATGTAAGCCAATAAATGAGTTTCCTGATGCTGATTCAGGTCATAATCAATGAAAATTGTGTAGGATTGCAAATTTCACTTGGATGGGTGCGACTATATATTCAAAATCTTTAGTAATGGAACTTAGGAAGCATGGACTTAGAAACTAGGTTGGACAAGTTTCCTAAACTCACCATCTATAAAGGTGTACATTATGACATAAGTCTACAAAGATGATGGAGGACAAGAGTTTGGAAGATTTTTCCAAAGTAGGATGAGCTGTCCATACTTATCGCCCCTAAGAGTTTAATCTGGTTCAAGTAAAGTGAACTAAAGACTAGAGGAAAAAAGTTTCGATGGGGTGTTTAGGCTTGGACAGTTCATCCAGTCAGTACCATTTGAAAGAAATTGGTCTGATAAACAACAGATGATGGGTTGGATGAGTCATCCAAGTTTGGTTAACCGTCCAAACCCTCCATCCAAAAGATTTTATTCTATATTACACTACCCAATTTTTCTTTGATGCCTTCAAAACGGTGCTAACAATTCTCTATAAGTACTAATGACTCTAAACTTCCTACAAAGAAAGGTGGTGGATGAAGAAGTAAACATTAAAGTGGTCTATAATATGAGGACAAATTCCGAAACAAAGAGTAACTAAGATCCAGTACAGGCAAGAAAATTCACCATAGAAGCTTACTTGACCTAGGATGATGTCATATTATCTTCTGAAGAGGAATCGGATGAAGGGTCGGGTGATGAGTTGTATAAAGAGAAATCTGGAGATGAAAGCATTTTAGAGAGACTGAATCAAACACCTTTACAAGATCTTGAACAAATCTCCAATAAGATGTGTATAAGGTTATCAAAAGAAAGAACCCTGAGTTTCATGATGACTCCCATTGGGCAGTGGAAGGGTCTGACAAGATTTATGAGGGACTCACCACGAATGCTAAGGAACAATTCAAGAGGAACATTACCAAAGAAGTACGAATTGTCACTATACATTTGAAGGATTACCCGGAGAACAAAAGAGTATTAAATATATACCAGTTAAGTTATATAAACATATCAGCAGGTTAATTTTATCCTACCATAGTCCTCGAATTCTATGCGAACTACAAGGCGTGTCTTCTTCACGACCTGATTTCATGGATCATGATGGCACCTACTATCCCAACAGTAGGAGAACCAACCCCATAGTCCGAAGCCGAAGTGGAGGACCACTATATCAAATGCGGAAAGCACAAGTTGACAATAGCAGTGTATAAGTGAACAAGGCGGAAGTAATAAGAATAAAAAAATGCCCAAAACCCGGCATCAGTGTAATACGAACCACTAAGTACATAACAAGAAATTAAAATGTCTAAAACAACTGTATCTCCAAAAATACATAGAGATCAAACAGAAATGCTAATGCCGAAGAGAAGCAGGAAAACTCAAACTCCAATCTCACCCTAAATCTCTGAAGTAGAATATAATCTGCATGAAAAACGATCTGCGATCACAGTCGAGCACCAATACTCGAATCTGCAAATATGCCAATGTAGTATGAGTACAAGATGCCAAAGAAACCCGTACCTAGTAGACTTCG
>JBDJHY010696858.1:0-15844 GCA_039654485.1 Withania somnifera | reverse complement strand
CACAACAGGCCCTGTATTGTGTTACCCGTTAGGGGAGATTTTGTATTTTGTATGTAGTATCTCTACATACCACTGACACCAGGTTTTGGGATTCATGTTTTTATAATTTCTTGTTAGCTTCCATTAATATGTGTTGTTTAATGTTTCCTTTACGACATTGGTTATTCTGAGAGTTATAGCCCATTACGCGTAGCTCTGGGCTGTAAGGTTAGGCTTGTCTACAAAGGGGCTATAGACACTACCATGACCTAAAATTTTGGTCGTGACATAAAGTATCAACACTCATATCTCAAACATAATAAAAATAATAAAAGCAACCATGAAAAACTAACTAATAGCAAGAGATAATCCCCAATGATGCGTGACTAACAAAACACTATCACGCGATTAGGGATGCACTGGGAACACTAAGGTAATGATCTTGGAATAACAATCCATGACCGCATGGTGAGAAAGTAACTAGTCCGTTTCAAATTAACATCAAAATCAACCATATCCAACAAAATCAAATTAAGCCATGTCTCATAAACCTAATAGTCATCAAACAAGATCTTATTACTTGATCCACTACTAAAGAATAATCTACTGGGATATAAACTGATAAAGGCACATGTAACAACTAACTAGCGAATCTCAAACATGGAGAAAAAGATGATTATACTCAAGAGCACATAGAACCTGGATCAAACAAAGCCAAAGCATGCTGATAACATACAAAAATGGTACCTTTAACAATAGCATATGAGGCCTCTACCTCCAGTTCACCAGGTATAATATAGAAATGATGACGTCTACTACTGCAAGAATAATCTCGACCCCTATTCTACCATGCTGAGGCGCACTCCTTCCTTGATCTTACCTCCTTTAACATAGGGTGGCACTACCCAAATAATCTGAGCTGATAAAACTATTGGCTAAACAACATGCTAAATGCTACCTCTTTGGGGAAAATCTTTTGGAAAATGGTCCATAGCACCATACTCATAAATTTTCCCAATGTTATACCTTATAGGGACTAACCAACTGAACCAGAATGGCCCCCTTGGCCTAATGACCCAGAAGTGGTACCCCTCAAAAAATTACAAGATGATTGACGCTCATAACCATAACTTTATCAACCATCACAAGAAGTCGGAAGTGAGTCCTACATGGGACAACTACTTCCTTTGATGTTGATACTAAGGTGGGATCCTACCCCTAAAACCCAATCCCTGACCACCATATTGGGTTTACTAAATCTGCTCTGGTGTTGGGGCCTCTTATCCTTACTCCCATGGATCTCAAGGAATAAACCTCCACAGTACGGGCATGCCTTAAAATAGCCTAAAATGATATGCCACTAGCAATCAATATCTTAGTGCTGTAATGGATCCAAGGCCTCATCCCTTAGGCAAAAGAAAGAATTCTCTCTAGCTCAAAATATCAACATGACCCTAAACTCATACAAATGATTAAATTAAGCCTCATACTTGGTGATAGCCATCGCATCCTATTATAATTGAATGAACTCCTCTCTCTCTATCATGATTAATATAAGAGATATACTTTCCTAAAAGGGCATCACTAAATATATCCAAGTCATGGGAAGTCCACTGGCTAATCTAGCAACAATATAGGATCTCTACCACTATTTCACCAAGCCACTCATCTGAATCACTGTTAAGTCTACTTTTTGGGTATCTAACATACCAAGGTTATACAACCCCTCCTAGCACCTCTCAATGATCCCTCGAGCATCCTCTCTATGATTGCATGTAAACCTAGGAGGATCTAATCTCAATAACCTTCATAATGCCTTTAATGAATCTCAAACATAGGTGGGCGGGGAGGAATAGGCTGAGAAACTGAAGGAACTTAGTAAAATAGGGGATGGAGTAGCATATGTTTGATATAAAATCATTTGAAATAGAGGAACTATGGTAACAGGTTGTGCTCCCAAACCCTGAGCACCTAAGGATGCTCTTTGAGAGGATGTCTAGCTATAAATAGACTGCCCATTCACCATACCTAATAAATACAATAGAACACCTTGGATGTCTAGTGTAAGAATAAGAGCTGGAGTTGACTAAGATGCAACATAAGTTGCTATATGTACCCTATGTGGCTTTTGTACCGATATAGGCTCAGGATCAATATTTGGAGCTCTGATTAGAGAAACATCTCTCATAGGTGTTGTATTTTGCATATGTACTTAACCTCGAGGTCAACCTATAGCACGTTCTCTAGATAGATCTCTAACTGGTGGTGTGATAATATCCTCAGCCTCTTCTGCATCCAAAGATCATATACATGCCATCTACAGAAGAGTGCAAAAGGAAAAAAATGAGACTTTAGAGACCAACCACGATACAACACTTGACATAAAAATAAAAAAAAGAATGATTTCCTAAAGATGTCACTGTAGCCTTTCGGAGATAGGATAAGGACGTCTATGCTCCAATCACGAGACTCTTACTATACATTGAATCATGTACCAAAGATACCAATGAACCTAGTGCTTTAATACAAATTTGTCATGAATCAATCTCTTAGGTCATGAGGGCACCTACAACCCACCATAGGTGAACCACCCAACAATACATAATAGTAAAAATAAAGTGTAAAAATAGAAGATAGAATAAATATATAACATAAAGATAATAATAAAGTTAGATACAATAAAATAAATCTCCAAAACCTGGTATTTAGTACAATGAGCCTCTATATAAAGAGTGTCACAGACATGTACATTAATTTGGACACAACTGTACATCTGTCTCAGAAATATAAAACAATAGAAATAAAGATAAGAGGAAGGGAAGTAGGCTCTGAACGCCAAAATTTAGAGTAAAACCAAGCAAGGAACATGATAAAATCAATGAATAAAGTGAATGATAAAGTTGACGAAATTTGGGAATTTTGAGATGAAATTCAATGAAATTAAAGTTGTAACTTACTAATAATTAAAAAAAAATGTGATTAAATGTAACTCCCAATATTTGATAATGTTACATGCAAAACCCCAAGATTCAAAAAAAAGAGGAAGTTTGTATTTTAAAATTAAAAGATAAAAATATAAAAGAAAATTCAGGGTTTTTGGTTTATATAATGCCAGGTAATTGGCTCTTTGCAATCACATGAATAAGTGTCATGATCAGGAGGAAGAAGTAAGAAACTCATTATGATCACATGACTTCCATTTGTAATCAAAATAAATTGAGAGATGACTAGACGGGATCGCATGAAATACACATCAGGAAGTGCAAGGAAATGCAGGGTCTCAATCGCGTGACAATGGGCTGCAATAGCAAAGAGTTACATCATAGATTATCAAGATCATGTGAAATACCTTCAAAATAGAGATGAAGATTTGATTTCTATACCAACAATTGATGAACAACATAAAACCTACAAAATTCAAAAACAAAAAGAGAGCTCCAAATATGCTACCCACATAGAAATGGTATTTTTGACTCAAAATGCAGATGGATTTTTGATATGAGATTGTTTAGTCAAAATATTTACTAATGTCAACCCTCAATCTAACTTTCTAAAGTTTCAACTAAGTACTCAAAATTAGCCCCGCAAATTCGAAATACGAACAAGCAACTCACCTAACCCAAACTTTATATTCTAAAATGGATGGCACAGTTGGATTCTCAATCTGAGGCTCCAATAATCAAAAGTTGATCGAATTCAAACATCTAAATTCCAAAACTCCAAAAATATGCAAAACAAGATAAAAATAAAATGAAGGCTTGCATACACAACCCAAGAGTCTGTGAAAATTCATATTTTTGAGCTAACGGAACTATCAGAATTTAATTCTGAGTTTATTTTCATGGACTTTTGACTGAAGTCAGCTATTTTAAAAGTTAAGGCTCTAAATAGGAAAATGAACGACCTAAAAACCAAATCAACGCTCCCAAAAAAGTCATAAGTAATCTGCGGCTACTATAGAAAATCTCTAAGATGCAAGAAAAGTATGATAACATTAAAATCACAAGAAGGGTCATTACAACGACCGATGTACACTTCTACTAAAAAATTCTAGATTAATTATCATTATTGCTGTTGTTTTAAGAAAAGGTATTTAATAAATCTTTTTGAATTTCTTAGTAGTATTTACTATTTTACTGTATTATTATCCTCAATTTCCCAAATATACTTGTGATGGCCTTTCCCATAAATGATTTTTAATAAAATAACACAAATTCACAATTGATGATTAAATGTAAGTCAGAGGTATTTCTTAGACATGAAAATCTTATAATTTTAGGTAAGATAAAAAGTTCAATAATTAAAGTATTTTAAATAATAGAATGATGTTAATATTTAATAAATTAAAGAAAAGTGCGCCTAGTAAAATAGAACTGATAATGTAATGCTATCTTTTTTACTCAAATTTGAAGGTGATTCTATTTATTATAAGTTATTTTTTAAAAATTCATAAAAAAGTTAGGAAAGGGAAAAAGAAACAAAATATAAAATATGATATAAGTACCCCAATCTCCTTAATATGTTGCACCCTATTATCTAAACATTAATCAATCACAACTTCTGTCAATTCTTTTGGAATAGTCAAAATTAAGAGAAATTTTAGATGATAGTTTATCAAAATTGTAATGATACTAATTTATATTTTTAAGAACACTTAATCTATGTAATAATCTTTCCCATCGTTATGGACACTTTCTAGTGTGTTAGGATACTTCTCGAATTACTTTTTTGACGTCTAGACCTTAAAAGTGAACATTAGAAAAATTTCACGGCTAGCATAAGTTGGTCGAAAAATTAATCTTGAGTGCTTAGAGGGTATTACCGATAAAAAGATTTAGTGTTGGTTTGTCTAATATTAATAATTATATAATAGACTCATTTAGCAACCCACAACACTTTTTAAATCAAATTCGGGGTTTTAGAACTCCAATAATAATAATAATTACTATGATGGAATTTTAGATTTGTTTAAAAAATTAGAACTTGTATTGTAAATTAGGGATACCTGGGAGTTAGGCAGATCTCACAGGTTTGGGGCCTTTACCAATGAAAAATAGTACCACCGCAATCTACCACAAAGGTCACATTCGCAACGATAAAAGTATCATTGCAACATATTATTGCAATTACAAACCAGATCACAACTCAATTTTGGGATTCATTCATCATATCTCGACTTTGAGAGATAAGAATGAATCTAAGGATGGAGAATTCACTCTTGGGGATTATTCTATGAAAGAGTAAGTAATTTCATCTTCTTTCTTTATTGTAATCCTTAGAACTAGGTAGTTTCTTGAGATTTTCTAATGGTATAAATCTAGGTTTGGAAGATAAAGTGGGTGACTAAAATTTTTCTTAATTATTTTGAAATTATGGTAATGATGATAGAATTTTTCATTAAAAAACTAAGGAATTGTTAATTTTTTTGATAAAGTAGTGATTTTGATGAAACTTAAGTTTAAGAAAACCCCGAGTTAGACTTGAAGCCATGGGAAGGGGTTTAAGTTGGTAAAAATTGATTATGTTAAATAGCTCTTAGATTGTTACTATGTATTATGTATTTATAGAATATGCAAAGAACCAAAAGTTGACTAACTTTGTTAGGAGGGAAGGAAATCATTCCCATCTTAGATTCATTCAAATGAAGCGCCATTCATTTTTGGCTATATGGGCAACGTAAATAAGACCCTTGACCCATTATCATTGGTCATATGGGCAACTACAAAAGACCTAGAACCAATTATATAATTGATAATAATAATGTAAAAGAAATCAACTAAAGGGATCTAAAACATAATCTGAAAAGTATTACTTTGCAAATAATTTTGATTGTGAGTCTGAGACCTCTTGTATGGTATGCTATCACTTGTTTTTTTTTATATATATATATTGTAGAAGTTATGAATTGGTCTTTTGATTGATACTTATGATTTATTTGAAGAGTTTATTGATGACTTTACTATTATTACCTTATAATATTATTTTTTACTATTATTATCTTAATTTTTATATTGTGAAAGTTATGAATTAGTCTTTTGATTGCTACTTATGATTTACTTGGTGAGTTTATTGATGACTTTACTATTATTACCTAATAATAGTATTTTTTATTTTGAGTCGGCCGATAATACCTACTCAGTATACGTATTTCATACTAACTTTCTACTTGCCATATCTTTATTTTTTGTTTGTTGAGAGTGGTGAGTGCTTCGTCGGCTCGATACTCGCTTTTTCCTCTAGGCAGCTTGCAGTTACGGATTTAGGGTGAGCCGAGCCACTTCATCTTTCTTTAGACCTCATCATATTTGACTCCTTGCCTATTGTTTTTTGCAGCAAGATCCTTTATTTCTAGACATTGTTTTATTCATTTTTAGATGTTCTTGAATTGTGGTGACTTTTCTATCGTTGGGTATTATAATAGATGGTTAGACCATTTATTTTCTACCATTATAAAACTGCTAAATTGTTATGATTGACTCTATTCTATGCTAAATTGCAATTCAGTTAGTTTCACTTAGTTAAGTAGTGGGTGCCGCTCATGTATCGTTTTGAGTTGTGGAACTCTTCTATAAGTAAAACATTGATTTAATGTGTAATAAATTTTCAACATTTTTTATTCACTCCAAAAGAGAATATCAAACTTGGTATTTTGTCAATCATATTGATTCTGAATTTTCTTAATATCCAATTTCGTAAATGCATTGGTATTGTGCTTAGAGGGACAATATAGATCTTTTGTTATGTGGAAAAATTTATTAGGTTTCTGTTCCAGGTGAGAGGTGGCAGGTATTTCGTAGAATTAGTTATTTTCTAGTGATTCCTCTAACACATGCTTTCCCAATATCATGAATATAACTTCCATCCCCATTTATCTTAAATCTTCCCTTTTAAGTTTCTCCCAACAAACTTTTTCCATTACAGTGTTGGTGTAAGTCTCTCAATTACATCACATAATTGGTGTCAAGGAATGTTAAGATTGATATTAAGCATTTTCTTGGCTGAGACATACTTGATGGTTAATCGTGTGTCTTTAAAGTTAAAACTATATTAAAGAATTTGTGTGAATCAGTGCTCAAGTTCGTGTGTTTCATGTTTCTCATTAGATTTGACATTTTTATGAAATTGTATGTCTTCATTAAAATTCAGTTTTAGTTGGACTTGCATTTTTAGTTAGCCAAGGCTACAATTCTCTCAAGTTTTATCTATTTGATCTGAATTTAGCTAGAATAATTGATATTGAATATTCAAAGGTAGACTGCTTTTCCTGATGTTTTATTTACTACTGAGATGATATTGCTTTTTATAATGAAATTTATTCATTTTTAGACTATCAAAATCATACTAAACTGTGCAGGTCATGACTACTAGATTTTGTTATATAACTTGATGTATTTTAGACTTACCCTTGTTTCACCTTTATACTGTTGTGTTGCTTATTGATCTCCTTATTTTTTATTTTTGCCTCTCTCTATTACACCTTAATGGTTTGGGGTAGGAACCTATATGGTTTTATAAGGAATTTAGGAAAGTTTTTCTGATAATAGTTCATATATATTGTTCTTTGTATACTTCATCAATTAGAGTAGTTCATTTAATTAATTATATACGTATATTTCTTGTTCATTTCCTCTATTACAGTAAATTGAGTACGTCATTAAACATTTTGCTACTTGATAGCTTTGTTATTCTATATAATAGCTTATACGTTATTCTTTTTCAAAATACAATTACAAATATTACTAAGGAGGTGGTGGGTGAGACTTCAACATCATGAAATAAAGGACTTGAAGTAGATAATGGAGGCATGAAAGAGAAACACGATCACAAATGGAGAAAAGGAAGGAGAACAAACTAGCGAAGACAATAATTTCACTTCATTGAAGTCAATACCAGAGGAGAACTGAATTCTTGAATACAAACAGTTGGTGGAACAAAAAAGAAAAAAATATATGGTCTTGATCAACAATTTGTTGGTTGGAAGATTCATCCAACACTAATTGTTCATTCTCTAGTGCTCCTAATCCTTCAAATATTCCTACCCAAGAAATGTTTGAAACACCTGAGTTTCTACAACCTTTTGATCATGTATTGGAGCAATGGACGATGAATACGTAGCACCATATAAAAACGGGCGTTCAAGAAAATGTGGAAGCTAAAGTAAACATCGTGGTGCGTGCTGATGTGGCTTAAATACTTGGTTTCACTCCTCAACAATCAATAACTGGGTCTGGTTCTTCCCCAAACATATCTTAGATAGTTTATTTTACTGATTTTAAAATTTTGTGACATGTTTTATTTTCTGATAATGATGTACTTCATCATTCAAGGATTGATAGTGTTATGGAGTATGCTTATTTTAAAAATTCAATGAATTTAATTATTTTACTTCATCCTATGACACATGCAGAAAATTATAATTGTATTTTGTCATATCCAATTTCTAGCTCGATTTAGGCAGGAAATATCTCTAGTTATTTTAGCTGGTAATTTAGCTAAAGAAATATTCTAGGCAAAACTTGAAAAGTTGCTAGAGAACTAGCTTCCTTACTAAGTATTAGTAAAGTCAAAATTGACTAAAAATTTTTTTTTAGAAATTTAGCTAGCAGATGTCTTAGCTAAGTATTTGCTAGGAGTGGGCCTAGTAGAAACATTCTCAATTAGCTAGGAATCACAGAATGTTCTAGCTAAAAAATAGCAAAGAAGTTATTAGCTACGGAAGTCTGCGAGGGTCATTTTTCTATATAACTTGACGTTAGCTAGGAATTTTGTCACTTTAACTAGGATTTATGTCTGTAGCTAAACACTTGTTCTGTTGTAGTATATAAACAATTATAAATTTTAAAAATTTCAAAATTAGATTTTCACAATATACAAGCATTTATATATATTCAAATTTCAAAAACGGTCTCAATATATCTAAAGTAAGTAAAAACATAATGCAAAGATAGGGAGAATTTACGATGCCCGATAGGATAGTCAAGTTTTTACCTCATGAATCTCTAAAGCAGAGCATTGAAATAGACTGAAGAATAAAGATTAGAAAGTACCAGGTTCCGTATCTACATAAAAAGTGCAAAAGAACAAGTATGGTACAAAATCATGGTACCCGACAGAATCCTTAATTGATCCTAAAATGAAGTTATGATGAAGAAATCTTCCACACAACTAAAGCACTAAAAACTACAATTTCCACACAAATAATAACCCAACACAATTCAATAGATAACACATAGTAAGTATAGGAATGAATCCAATAATCTTCACCTAGATAAATAACTATAAATCTAGTACTCAAATTCATATAATATTAGTGAGATCAGGACGCATGCTCAACAATTATATACTATCATTACAAATGGGTTGAACAGAGTGAAGCATCTAAAATCTCATCCAATCAGTCAATATCGTCAAATGGGATAGATAAGTCAACAAATATACCAAATCAATGCAATGCATGTACAACCAAGAAGGTGCATATTTGTCCTATAGTACATGCCTACTGCCTATCTGAGGCTAGTTGTAATGACCCTTCTGGTTATTTTTGTATTTTTATATATTTTTTTATTTGCATCTTAGAGCTTTCTGGTAGCGATCCTAAGTCATTTGAGACTTATCCGGAATGATGGTTTTGTCCCCGGATTGTTTGTTTGGTAGTTATGTCCATTTCCCTATTTGAGAGCATTTAATATTAAAATTGTTGACTTGAGTCTACATTCTGTTTAAAAAAACTTGGAATTGAATTCCAATTATTTCATCAGTTCTAAAATGTGGATTTTGGTCTAGATGGACTCTTGGTTAAGGTACGGAAGCCTTAGTTTTGGTTTTGTCTCATTTTTGTGAATTTTATATGTTTTTTAATTCATAAGTAGGAATATCCTGGTAATTTTGTGATGGGAGCCTCGAATTGAAAATCCAACTATGACATCAACTAGAATATCGAGTTTGGATTAGGTGTGTTGTTCGTTCGGGCTTTGGGCGGACTGGGCTCATTTTGAGTACTCAATTTGAGAATTGATTAGTTTGGCAAAGTGTTGACTTTGGTCAATATTTCATTCAAAGTTTTGACTTTGGTCAATATTTCAGTGAACCAACCTCTAAGCAAAATTTCGTTTGAGTCGTTGAGTCCAAATAACATTTTTATATAATTTGTATATTTGATTTATGTGTATCAGGCTCTGCTTGGCCCGGAGACCCAAAATTTTATTCCAAAAAGTTGTAGAATTTCTATAGCTAGTGCAACTAAAAGTTGTTTAGTACTATCACCCTAGGGGGGCGATCGCTCCAAATCCCCTTTTAATTATTAGCGTGATCCCACTATGCCAGCATTTTTGATGCTGAGTCGCCTGGTCAATGGTTGACTCGATCGCGTTAGCCCAATACTGATGGATCTAAATCTCTTTTCCCCTCTCCTTCAGTGTGATCTCGCATGCCTGGTATCGACGACACTAATTTAATTCCTAGCCATTAAGCACTGATTGCGCTGACCACTGGGTCTAGGTATAAATATTTGAAATCCCATATTTTCTTTATCTTCTCATTTTAAAACTTGGTTTTCCATAGTTTTTGGACCTTGGATTTTTAATTGTGAGTTTGGGTAACATTGAAAATTTAATTTCTTCGATTATTCTTCTATTGTTGATAAGCTTTTACTTAAATTTCACTTATTTACATCCTAAAATTTCAAAATTCTTCAAGTGAGCTCTTCATTTTACTTCTTTGATTCTAGCATATTCTTTGCTTATCTTAGCTCTAAATTTTAGTAATGAGTTTCCTACAATGTGGAAAATACTTTGATACCATTTTATTGGAATATCGGGTTCACGAGCCCGTAGGTCCATTTTGACCCATATTTTTACCCTATTTATAATTATAGCTTTATGAGTATCGTTGGACCCATATTAATGTAGTTCGAGCTTATTTGTGTATTTTTTAAGACGTTTGGGAATATTCTACTTAATATTTACGAGCTTATCTTTGAAATTCAGGTAAATTATGGCTTACCGATCTTATACTTGGCTTATATGAAATAATTGTAGTAATTAGACATCCTTTGATTGGGATTTCTAGGTTGGTACCCAGACCCTGTCCACTTTTTTAGGCCTCTTCTTGGTGACGGATTATTGTTGCATTGTAATTATAGATACCCTGTGACGATGAGAGGTTTTTATAGATTATGGAACATAGATGGTGGGTTTATTGGTGAAGGTCCATCCTAAACATCGACTAGCTAGTTCTAGATATTGTAGTCCACTAGATGGTTCTAGATGTTGTAGTATCTGTACATGTGCAAGGCCAGCAAAACTTGTTGTAATATTATTGTGATTTATCAGATCATCATCATGAAACTGGTTTTTGTGCATTGATTTCTACTGTATTATTTCCTAGATCTTGACATCACTAATTTTGAAACCTTGCATGATCTTTCGAGACCCGTTTTTAATATTTATAAAAATGAGGATTTCAAGATGTTTTACCAGTTTTGATGATAAAAAAGCCAAGTAAGGAGCTAATCATAGTTTTCTGTTATTACTAGACTTGGTTGCAGCCATAAGCTAGATGTTGATTCTATTTTGGATTTAGTACCCCTACGGATGGGCACTGTCATTGATCTTAATTCTGATATAGACCGGACCAAAGGTCCGAGTACAGATTATGCTATATAAGTTAAGTTTAATTTATGAGCTGAGTTGTATGTGGTTGATTCCTCTATGGACCTTGCCTATATGGGCTCGTGGGCGATCGGAGGAGCGGAATCCAAAGGAGTAGAGTTATACAGGTTGCGGCCTTCTATGGGTCCTAAATTTCAGAGATTGTGGGTTTGGGATAGGAGCGTAGAGATTTAGTTTTCTAGCATTTCATCATATTATCATGTGCATTCTTGTTTTTGGGTGTTGTTTATTGTTCTTACTCTGTGATATGATGGGGGGCCATAGGGTTTGCATTTATCCTTGTTTGTTTCTTTACATTTTCTATTTAGTATATTGATAATTGGCTAAGTGTATCATATGGATCTCTCTCTGTCTATCATGTGTTCCTTTGTTTTTGTAAGTGTGGTAGTTAGACTTTCTTCATATTCCCGTTATTTGAGGTTACTTTTGTACCGTCTTTTTTGTTATTTATTCATATGTCTTATGTCACGATCCGATTTCTTGGATTATGATGACACCTACTATACCATCAGTAGGAGAACCAACCCTATAGTATGAAGCCAAAGAGGAGGACTACTATATCAATTGTGAAAAGAACAAGTTTAATAAATAGATGAATATAGTGGAAGTATAAAGAATCAACACTTCCCAAAACTCGGTATCAGTGTAAAACAAAACCTCTAAGTACAAAACATGGAATCAAATATTTAATACAAAGTATCTCCGAAAATACATAGAGATCAAAAATCAATGCTGAAGAGAAGTAGGAAAAGGTGGACGCCAAGCTCACCCTGAATCTCTGAAAATCAATGGAATTTGCACGAACACTGATCTGTGAATTAAGGTCAGGCATCTATACTCAGATCTGCACATGGAAAGTGTAGTATGAGTATAAGATGCCGAAGAAACCCGTACCTAGTAGGCTTAGAGGTCCCACTACGAACATAACAATAATAATTATGGTCACAGAATCAAATGGTACATCATGGAAACTAGCTACTCAGTAGGGATCAAGGAACAAGTAGAACCTGTTTCATTAGCTAATTACATAATAGGATTTTAGGCAATAAAAGAAGACGTACCCAAAATCCTTGCAATAATATATATGAATAATAACAATAATAATCAAGAGTTAAAAGAAGACATGAAAAGGAAATAGATGGTATACCGGTAACCTCAAGTAAGGGACGATTAAGTGAATAATAATATAATAAACAATATCCCACAAACAAGAAATATCAAGTAATCAATGAGAACAGCTAAGCAGTAGTAACAGAATTATAGTAATGTATATAAACGTTGTCAATTCCCTCAGAAAGAAGCGCAACCTACACAAAAACATGCTCACCCATAGGCATCACCAATTACCAGGGGTACACTGAAGAAAACTAGTGCGGAAAGTAAATACACACCATGAAGTAACTAGTCCTGTGTACGTTTCTCCTCCGATAACCGTAGGCCCAGCAGGAGAAATCCATGGAAGGATACCCTAAATGTTCTTGATATATCCGTACTCCATTCTATACCCCCTCCGTGTAGCCGTATCTCGAAGAAAGTCCATAGAGGTGTGCCACCACATACAATCTCTAACATCATCAAAATCTCACATCCCAAATCACTGAGCCTCAAGGGTCACGCAGTGTAAAAACCAATGCCTCATATAAATAATATCATCAAGCCGTACTCGACAAGTCATGGAGTTCAACGTCTCAATGTAGTAGTATCACCAATATCCTCAGTGGAAAAAGTATCATCAAAATCTCCACAACCAATAAGTATGATAAGTGTCAAGAAGCTATACTCACTGCCGTACGATGATAGACTCATGTTCCAGTGGCTGTACTCATTACCGAATAGAGTCGATCTAAAGTCCCAGCATTAATTAGTCAAGTGATATTTTCCCAGTGCCAGGATATAAAGCCTGGGCTAAGATAAGTAGAAATAGTGGTATCGGGTGCTCTATTACAATCCGACACCCAGAACACCAAAACAACACTCAAACTCCAATTTAGGCCTTAAACTTAACAAAAATCCACAAATAAGCACAAATTGCAAACGAAAACTCTGAAACACAAACTTTAAGTCAATCTTTACTTTGTTTTGCCTTTTGGAGCTAACAAAACTTTCATAATTAAATTTCGACATCATCTTGAAGGAAAGTTTACTTTGGTGAATAAATACTTAGTTTTAGGCTATAAAATAAGCAATTTGAGGTATTTCTCAACTAAGTCGCCAGGAAACCGAACTACCGGTCCCAGCAAGTCATAAATGACTTGAGGTAGCTACTGAAATGCTCTAAAATTCAAAACGTCGTGTAATTCTCATAAATGACCATGAGTGTTATTACAACATCAACTACTAAAAGGACTTTTATCCCTAAAAGTTAATAAAAGGAAGAAATAAATAGGAAGAGAAAGTACCTTGTTTGAAATAGATGTGGATACTAATTTTGCATCTCACTCTCGATCTCCCAAGTAGACTCCTAGACTGGACAATGCTTCCACTACACTCTAACCACTGGAATCTCTCTAAATCTCAACTTTCTAACATCCTTAGCCAAAATTTTCTCAGGCACTTCAACAAAAGACAAATTCTCATCCTGCTACACTGAATCCTCTTGAAGGATATGAGACTCATTGGGAATGTACCACCGCAACATCAAAACATGAAATACCGGATGAACTGATGTAAGCATAGGAGGTAAGGCCAACCTATAGCCAACATCACCAACTCTCTCCAAAATCTCAAATGGCCTAATATACCTGGGAGAAAGCTTCCCCCCCCTATCGAACCTCATCACACCGCGCATAGGAGATACCCATAGAAACACTTTATCACCAACTTCCAACTCTAAGGAACAAAGCCTACGATCCGCGTAGCTCATCTTCCTACTATGCTGCCTTCAATCTATCCTGAATCAATCGAACCTGATCAAGAAAATCACGCAATAAATCTGAAGACTGAACTTTGGCCTTGAAACCATCAAACTAACCAATAGACGACCTACATCGCCTACCGTACAATGCCTTAAATGGTGCCATATTAACGCTGGAGTGATAAATATTATAATAAGAGAACTTTGCCAATGGTAGGTGTTGATACCAAGCACCACCAAAGTTTATCACACAATCCCTTAGCATATCCTCTAACACTTGAATGGTGCGCTCACATTGACAGTTGGTCTATGGGTGAAATGCAGTACTCAAATAAACCTCGATACCCAAATCCCATTGAATAAATCTCCAAAATTGCAAAGTGAACTGGTGCCTCTATCCGAAATGATAGATATAGGAACACCATGCAACCGAACCACCTTACAAATGTAGATTTGAGCGAGACGTTCATCATTACACAAGGAGTCAATAGGAATAAAGTGCATTGACTTAGTCAGTCTATCAATAATGACCCAAGTCTTATCATAACCTCTGCTAGTCCGAGGCAAACTAGAAACAAAGTCCATAGTGCACCTGCTCCTACTTCCAAGCCTAAATAGGGAGTCTTTGCATTAAACCACCTGGTTGCCGATGCTCATACTTAACTTGTTGACAGTTCAAACACTTGGAAACATACTCCCCAATGTGCCTCTCATCCCACTCCACCAATACAACTATCGAAAGTCACGAGACATCTTAGATGCACCAGTATGAATAGAATACCTAGAACTGTGAGTCTTATGCAAGATCAACTGCACTAAGTCACCAACCTGAGGTATACAAATGCGACCATCATACTGAAGAACCCCATATGTATCAATAAAATCCCTACCGTCCTCTCCAGCTAATACCTAATCACGAAGAGCAACCAAACCCTCGTCCTCGAACTACTGTTGATAAATCTGATCAATCAAGGAAGATCTAGTTTTAACACATGCTAACACCCTCCTGGAGTCAAACGGGTCAAGTTTAACCAACCGACTAGCCAACAACTAAAACTCCACCACTGAAGTCCTCTCTGAACTGACAAGGCTGATAAATTACCCATACTGACTGCTTTTCGGCTCAAGGCATCTGCCATAATGTTTGCCTTTCCCGGATGATAGAGAATAAAACTATCATTGTCCTTCAGTAACTCAATCCAACTCTTCTTCCTAAAATTCAACTCCTTCTTATTCATAATGTACTGAAGACTGCAATGGTCAGTAAATATCTCACACTGGACCCCTTACAAATAACGCCTTCAAATTTTAAGTGAAAACACTACTTCCCCCAACTCCAAGT
>JBDJHY010696751.1:0-15844 GCA_039654485.1 Withania somnifera | reverse complement strand
CATAGGGGTGGATTTTAAAGAACATGATATGGCTGTAGCGCTGACTGAAGGTTTCTCGAAGCTGGGCCCCGTGCTTATGGGTGATTTGGAGGCTTACATATGGTTGAGCATTAAAGACTGTATATAAAGGTGGTTTCACTACATATTGAGGAACATAATGGTAGTAATTTTGAGAATAGCTAGACGACCGTTGCTGAATTTGCATGTGTGGATGATCTAACTTCTTCTGAACTCCTTTAGACCCTAATGCAGCCAAATAAACTTCCTTTTTTCTTTTGCGATTTCCAAGACGACCTGACTCACTCTGAATGGTCTATGTAGTGTCTTTGATTGCTGCCTAACTTGTGATTATTCCTGACTTGAGCCTATTTTCAACCATTGTTTTGATAACTACAGCTAATGGCCTTCCCATCTCACCCATCAAATAGTATAAATAGTAAGGATCTTAGGTCACTATAAATATATCGACCAATTCTTGTTCTTCCAATGGTGGCTTAACTCTTGTTTCCTTCTTTAAAACTTTTATTTCGCTTCTTTCTCATATTGGGGAGAGTGTTGTGATCTAGTACAAGGTCAATGATGTACTGAAATTTCCTAACAAAGTCCTGAGCCATATCATCCCTGATATGCCAATGGGGGATAACTTTTTCTATGAACCATTTTGAGGCAATGCCCGTCAGACTTTCACTAATGTAAGCCATGAGCAATTCTTTTTGACTCCATGTTTCTCTTAGCTGGTTATAATATTTCTTGAGATGATTTATAGGATATCTATGCATGTCATATTTGTCAAACTTAGGGTCTTGAATCCCGGCGGCAGTGGACATTTGGGAACATGTATATCCCTGAATGCAAGGCTTTTATGCGCACCTAATCCTTGAATTCTTTTCATTTGTTTTCTATTCTCTTCATTTTTATGATCATTTCCTCTTGTTCCGAGTTTGGAGTAGGTCTTTCAGGATTAGTATGGGAACCCAAGTGGCATGAGTTAGGAGCCCCAAATCCCATCCCAGGAGTAAAGTACTATTTCGGCTGGGCAGTGAACTGCGCCTTCCTGATTTTCCCCTTGTACCACGGTTGGTTGTGGGAGTATGTAGGTAGGCACAGTAGTAGCAGTAGTTGGATTCACCCTTAAGGGCATGCCTTGAGGGCAGGCTGCTAATGGTCCTGCCATATAGTTTTTAAAGGGTATATACCCAGGAGGGAAGAACGGATCATAGATTGGAACTTGAGCAGAGGAAGACTAAATGGTTGTGATCTTAGGAAAGCCTGGAACAAAAGTCGGTGGCTCTGTTACATCGGTACAGGCTTTCTATAGTTTTTCCATAGCCTATTTAAGCATTTGATTTTCCTCAACAGTGGCTGACTCTCTTATTGTCAACTGTGATGGATTCTCCTCCTAGCTTACCTCAGTTTCAGAATTAGTTGTTAGTGGTAACCTCCCTTTTGACTTGGCAAAGTACGATTGTTCTGCCACTTTACCACAAACCAACCACCTAAAGCTTACTAAAGTATCAGAAACAACAAACATATTAGGGTTAGGCATTTAATCACACATTGTATGTCATGCACCTAACATCGATTCTATTTTTGCCATGAGCTCAAAAGGCCATATACATCATTCCAACTTCACTTAGATTATTGACGTTTCAGTATTTTTATTGTTGTCATTCCTTTTATTATTATTATTATTTCAAAGAGCTAATCGTTCCTTTTGAGGGGTTACCTACGCATCATGTCACTGTATGAATAAGATTATCACGTAGTTCAATAAATAATAAGCCTTTAGGTTCCTTTTGAAATCACATTTAAAAGCAACATACAATTTTTTTCATTTATCTTCAAATTTGGTTCACAAACTCTAAAAAGGAAAATACAAAACATACGAAATAAAAGACTCGAAAAAGACTAGGAACGACATACACTTTAAATAAAGGAGTAAATAGAAACAAAATATTGTTGCACTAGACTCCTTTCTTCTCGGTCAAGAATCTATCATCTTGTGGATTTCGCTTTCCTCCCAAGGCCTCATACAAGTTCACAAACACTTTTGGCAAATTGGGAATAACTACATGTGCCCCTTCAGCAACCCTCATGTCATCCAACAATGGTGATTATTAAAGATGTGTGAAGTCTTCTCTACTAATTAATGCACCTAACGCCTTCCCTGTCCCATATTTTCATGACCTTGTTCAACTATATCTGGTAGTTTTTGAGGGTGTTCCTTAAGCTTGCCTCGCACCCCTAAGATTCCTTAAGTTGGTTGACAAGTGTTTCTCTTTCTATGGTCCGTTATCTCTTTTGTACTTTAACATTTTCATTTTGATTGAACCTATACTGCCTCTGTTTTTCCACTTCTTCCTAAAACTGGCTTTACGAACGTACCCAATAAGCTTTTTCCTCTTCAAATTGTTCTGTCTTTTGTTTGAACTCAACTTGTTGTTGGATCAGGGCCTTTCTAGCATTGTCCAAGTCCTTTTTTAGTTGGGGAGATTTCAGCGCTTTGTTCGCTCTTAATCTTTTGAGCCAAACCAATTTTTCTCTCTAATTCTTTCTCTAATCGAACTATCTTTTCCTTAGCTTACCTCAAATCTCCTTCCATGTCCTACATAACCAAATAATAATTCTTCTATAATTGAATTTGGACTTGTTGTTGGGATATGGTTTGCCTGGCATGCTCCAGCTCTTCCTTCAGTCGTTCTATGATTTGTTGGTCCTTTTTTTTGCTACTGGGTGCTTTAGGTATGTCTGCAGGTATCACTGGTTGGTTAACCCATAAAAGGTACTGAGAGACCACCATTCTTGATCCTTCTCTATCACCATCTTGCTTCTCTCAAAAATTATAATTCCATCCCAAATTTTTATTATTTTGCCTTTATCAATGAGAGAGCTCGGGGAAGTTTTATACATGAATCTACTCATATTTTTATTTGGAAGGAATTCTTGGAGGCGATCAGTTGGCTCATTACTCGAAGTGAGGCATAAGGTTGGACACCTGTAAGTCCAATCAACACAAAAAAGAGTTATGCAAGCACATGCAAATAACATCCTTTGCGGGAAACTAGTAGTAACTGTAGATGATCTTATCGACTGTCAATGTAAAGAGTTTCTTATCACAAACCTTGATTCCATCAGGGAAATCACATTTTCGATCCTTTCTTTATGAGTGGATATATAATTTAACTAGTCGCGAGTAAATCTAGTTGCACGATCATGATAATAAGAATGCTCCATGAACCACATTTGTAGCAAGATGTTGCACCTTTCAAAGTAAGTAGACCCTTTTTTACACTTGGTTAAAGCACAAAACATGTCTGCAAGAATCATGGGTACAAGGGAGGGCTCTCCGTAGTAGTTAATGCCTGCACTACCCTAATAAGACCAATATCAATGTGTTTGTACCGTTTTGGTAAAATAATGAGCCCAAAAAATGCAACCGTGAAAGACAAAGTCATTTGCTTTCCATATCTCAAAGCTTCCTTGATTATTGAGTTGGCCTCGATACTTTTCGAATCCTTGCTTCTCACTGTACCTCTAGAATAGAAATTTCATAGAAATCCATCCATTCTTCAAACTCTCTTATTCATTTGATTGATTTTGTATAGATACAAAAACTTATTCTCAGTAATATTTCTTGGGACTATCGGTTTCTTACTAGGGAGTTTGGAGCCCCGAACCTTAGATCTTACTTTAAAGAAGCCTGCAATTTCTTCCAGAGTTGGGGTTATTTCACAGTCCGATAAGCAAAATACATTATTTTTGGGATCCCAGAATTAAAGCAATGCCTAAAAAAGATCTCTTCTTGGATTGATCTCCATCATGTGCACCATGTGTCCTAAATAACCTTTTACCTTTCTTTTGTCAAGTTCCTCCACCATTGCCACAATTGTGTTGGTATCTCGTTAATAATCATGTAGTCTGGTATTCCTTCAACCCTGGGCCTTTTAGTGCCTTGTACTTTGGTTGGTAGCTCCATTTGTACCTTTTGAATAGAGATAGTTAAGACCTTAAAAACTCGATTGACATAAAATTCTCCACGAAAGAAAGAAAGAAATCCTACAAATTTTAATCTTACGAATTTTCTGAATAAAGAATAAGCACTCTTCCTCAAAAGAATGTTCAAACACTTTTTTCAATCACCGAAACTAAAGAGGGATGACTACGTAGCACATAATATGAACATGTTGATCAAAATTGTGCACCTGTCTTAGACAGACCCGACACCTGTGCCGAGTTCCACTAGGTCAAATGCACTTATAGCTTATTGGGATATTCGTCGTCTATGGTTTGTTTTGTTAGGTTTAATATCCTGAAGGACAAGGTATCTAGACTAGCTTAATCAAGTGGACAATTCGAGCCGGGGAGGATCAGATTACCGATAGCAGAGCTTTTCAATTTCACTGGTGGTCCATTCCTCCTAACATGTGCGACTAAAATCTTGAACCAAAAGCATAGCCGCACACATGTTCATGTCAGACAGAAACCTTTTTTTGGAGTATATCCGCATACATAGTGAACATTGGTGAATATAACGAGAGAACCAGAAAAGTTCGTAAGAAAAGGCAGTTTATACATAGAGTCAAACAATATCAAAGCAATAAATAGCAACAAAGATCACATAAGTCCAACAAATACAATATATCAAAAGAATTAGTAAAGTCAAACATCAATCAACACATAAAGCTTGAATTTTGATGATGATTCCACAGAGGGGTCGCCTGAGCTGTCACACCCCCTTTTTTCCCAACCCGTGTTGACGGGCCGCGGTGGCCCAAGGGTTTTTCTATTTGAAGTGATGTTTTAAAATGAGATTTTTATTCATTTAGAGTCGCCATTTGAATGTTGAGTTTTGGTGTTCCAAGTCATCTTATGAATCTCTAATCAAAAGAAACTGACTCTTTGTTTTAGGTCTGCGAAAATGAATGAGTGAGTAAGAAATTTTATTGACCGAGACGAAGGTGTGAAGCATCCCTCGAGTTCCGTGATTCTAGCACGGTTGCTTTTATTGACTAATGCTCGACTTTTACAAAAAAAATTGGATAAAAAGTTATTTGTCTTAATTTTTTTTTTCGCGAAGTTGATTGTGTAATATTGTAGCTTAGGAGCGTAACCGCACACAAAGACTTTTACCAAAATTAAATACACACCAAGGATTGTAACCGGACACATGATTAGTATTTGTGAGAGGTTTTTTTTTAATAAAAAGGTTGACTTATAACTAAACTAAATAATATATAAAAAAGAAATCTAACAATATTTATTTATGAGAATGGCAAAAAATATAAAAAGTAAAAAAAAAAATCAATAAAGACAAAGAAACTACTCTTCTTCACAAATAACCATTTAAGCTATCAAGTAGTCATTCTCTTTTTCTTTACTAAAAATTTCAACCCATTTTTTTTTTAAAAAAATCTAGTTTTCATCATTTTTTTTTTAAAAAAAAGAAAAATAGCAAAGGAATACGTATAAAAAATAAAAAAAAAAACTCTTTACAGATTTTAGAGCATTGGTAGCCCTTTTGTCAAAAGTTTCAGCTTTATAAATGG
Source organism: Withania somnifera (assembly GCA_039654485.1). Classification (NCBI taxonomy): domain Eukaryota; kingdom Viridiplantae; phylum Streptophyta; class Magnoliopsida; order Solanales; family Solanaceae; genus Withania; species Withania somnifera. Next base: position 10,298 of record JBDJHY010696751.1, on the reverse strand, counting down.
CTACTTATGTCAAAATCAATTGCAAAATTAACCCATTTTTACTTGAAATTTTAACTTTGCAAAAAATGGTCAATTTAGCAAAATAAATAAATAAAAAGTAAACAGATTTTTATTTCTTTTTTTGGTGAAAATTATTTTTAATCCTCAACTTTGCTTTAAAAATCAAACTACCCTCTCAACTTTAAATAATAATCAAATTCCCCTCTTTATCCTATGCAATGTCCATTTTATCCTTGTTATGTTAAATATATCTATGTAATATATATTTATATTATATATAATTTATTTTTTTAGGTATTTATAAATTTTTATTTAAGTTTTATTAACATTATAAGTAGAAAAGCACTTTTATGAATTTGTCACAGAATCTAACGTTATTTTTGTGATAGTTATTTTTCAATATTATATGATTAAATGTGTATATGTATATAAGAATTTGTCAAAATTTTAATATTAATTGTATGATCGTTATTTCAATATAATATGCATTAAACATATGTATATATATGCATGACGTTTATTTTTGTCTTTTTCCACTCTCTTACTCAATGCGTTTCATATTATTTGACCTTTCTTGATATGGCACACTACTTAAAAAAAAAAAATTAACCAAAGGTATATTTTACTAAAATAACCTTATTAATAATATTTTAAAACTTTAAATTTTCCTACTAATACTCTATGCAGTTATTTAATACTGAGGATAGAAATAGAATATTAAAAAAAATCTTTTGATTTCATAAATCGGAAAGGTAAATTAAAATAACTATTTTTAATATAAGGATCAAGTAATATGAAACGGTGAGGGTATTATCCATTTTCTATATAAATAAACAAGTTTGATTGTCATAATGAAATATTACATAAATTATAGTTTAAATTTAAAATCTAAACAAATACTATCTTTAAAATTTTGACCTTAATTTAATTAATTAATTAATTAATTAATATTTTCTATATCAAAATATATTTATATAATTATTATTACTTGCTATTTCCACTTCTATAAATAAATACTAGATTTTTAATTATTATTAATCAAATTAATTATTTCATTATACTAATTTATTTCGTTATAAAATATCCAGCTTATATACATAATTAGTATTTCTCTTTTTCTTTTTTACCTAAAAGATAATGTTTGTATTTTAATGAAAATTTGTTACATGAATTTAATAATGAAATTATCATGATTTTTTAAAAAGTAAAAAAAAAAAGTTAATAATGAAAGGATATAATAGGCATTTTAAAAATCTAATTAGGATAAAGGTGGAACTTTGATTATTGTTCAAAGTTAATGCGAGAGTTAGATTTTTAAAGTAAAGTTGGGGGATGAAAACGATTTTCACCCTTTCTTTCTTTATTTTTTTTTTTAAATTCTAGTGATAGTCAAATTTAACTAAAAATTAGTTTTTCTCTGTTTTGTAAAAGTAGCCAAATTTTATTTTTTTACAAAAAGTGGACAATTTAAATTTTTTTTTTGCAGAAAATAGAAAAAAAAAAAAAAAGAAAGAAGAAATCAATAATTTTTTTTAACCTAAAATAAAAGATTTTAATACTTCATTCTTAAAAAAAAGTTTCATCACCTTTTAGGCAAAATTGTCCTCCAAATATTAATTCTGGAAAGAATTGAAGTAAAAAAGAAATGCAAGACAATCATACTTTATTAATAAAATTCATTGTTCAATAATGATTTTGCAAACAAAAAAAAATTTACTTCAACATATCAAGCCGTTAATCATTCAACAAGTATAACATTTGTATTTAACATGCTTAGATCAATTTAGACAAAGTTTAACATAAACAAAATAAAACAAGAAATAACATATTTCGTTCTGTGAAAATTATAAATTATATAGCAAATATAGATAGGAAAATACCTAAAGTAGTGACAAACTTAAAACAAGTGGTAACAATCAATGAGGAGGAGCTTCTTAATCCGAAATTTATCTTTTATTTCTCTCTTTTTTTTCACTCTTTTTTAAAGCACTTTTGAAAGTCTATTTTTCTTACTCTTGTTTCTCCGTTTTCCCCCCTTAGTTCTCTTCTATTATATCTTTTTCTCTTGTCTCTTTTTTTTTTTTTTTTTTTAAAGTCTTCACTTGCATGTATAGATAAAATGAAGAGAAGATGGAGTTATGAAGGTTGGGAATAGAAAGCATATTTTCTTTAAAAACTAATGACTAATGCATGTTGATCTTCTTTTTCCTTCCCAAAGCACATTCGAAAATGACCAATCGAGTTTTTTCTTTTCAAAATAAGATGGATAGCCAAAAGACTTTTTTTACCCTTCAGTGACTCAATTCTTTTTATTATTTAAATAAAGAATTAGTCATCTAATTTTTTTTTTAAAAATGAGGCCCATAAGAATATGACCCAAAGCGTTCTATTCACAATGGGGCCCATAAGAATATGCCCCAACACATTCTATTCACATCTTGGCCCAAAACAGATCAACCCATAAACAACACACTCAAACACCAAACCTCTCTTTGAAGACCAAACAACACTAAAAATTCAAACAAAAATAAACTAGAATCTGAAAAATAAAAATAAAATTAAAAATTAAAAAAACTAACTCAACAATAACAACTACATACCCAACATATTCTCACACCTCCTTACAGGGGCATTCATATTCCTTCTAAGCACATGTCTGAACCATATCATCTCGCCTCCCTCATCTATACTATGCCTCTAATAACCTCATTTCGATTGCTATCACACCTAGTAAACCCCCACATCCGTCGAAATATCCTCATCTCCGCCACCTTTAACTTTTGAATGTGAGAATTTTTAACTGGCCAACACTCTGCCCTATACAACATAGTGGATCTAATTGCCACTCTGTAAAGCTTACCTTTCAGTTTAAGAGGCACTTTTTTATTGCACAAGACCCTAGATGCGAGCTTTCATTTCATCCACATCGTACCATTATATTGGAAAACATCCTCATCAATCTCTCCATTACTGTGGATCATAGATCCCAAATAATTGAAACTGTCTTTCTTATAGATTGCCTGAGTATCCAACTTCACAATCACGTTCTCCTCCTGCACCACCTCACTAAACTTGCACTCCAAATACTCCATCTTGGACCTGCTCAATTTAAACCCTTTACATTCAAAAGTTTCTCTATAGACCTCCAATCCAGCATTAATTCCTCTTCGATTTTCGTCAATCAAAACTATTTTCATCTGCAAAAAGTATACACCAAGGTACCTCACCTTAAATATCCCATATCAAAGAATCCATCACCAATGCAAATAAAAATGGGCTAAGGGTCAATCCTTGGTGAAACCCCATGACAACTTGAAAATGATCTGAGTCTCCTCCCACAATTCTCGCATGAGTCTTGGGTCCATCATACATATTCCTAATTTCCCTAATGTAGGTCACAGGAACACCTTTACCCTTCAAGCACCTCCAAAGAACTTCTCTAGGGACTTTCTCGTAAGCCTTTTCTAACTCGATGACTACCATGTGTAAATCCTTCTTCCTTTTGTTGTACTGCTCCACCAATCTCCTAACCAGATGTATCACCTTCGTAGTCGAGTGTCCTGGTATGAATCCGAATTGTTTTTTAGAGATAGTCACCGTCTTCCTCAACCTTAATTCCACTATCCTTTCCTACACCTTCATCATGTGACTTAGCAACTTGATAGCCCTATAGTTGTTGTAATTTTAGATGTCTCCCTTTTTCTTGTACAATGGATCATTGTATTCCATTTCACACTTCAGGCCTCTTCGTCGTCCTTAAAATAATGTTAAATAACTAGGTTAGCCATTCAATACCTGCCCCTCCAGAACTCTTCCAAAATCCACCAGAATCTCATTTGGCCCAACTACTCTACCCTTACGTATCTTATGAATAGCGTTCTTAACCTTCTCCAACCTAATAAGCCTATATAGCTATAATCGTGGAATCTCTCTAAGTGCTCCAAATTACCTAGAACAACTTCTGTGTCTCTCGCATCGTTTAAAAGCTTATGGAAGTACGATTGCCATCTCTTCCTAATGTGGACATCCTATACCAAAACTTTACCATTCTTTCCCTTGATATACTTACCTTGGTGAAGGTCACGCGATTGCCGCTTTCTATTCCTAGCTAGCCTATATAATTTCTTATCCCCGCCTGCGTCCTCTGATTGTGCATAAAGTCTCTAAAAGTTGTTGTCTTAGCTGTCGTAACTGCTAACTTTGCCTCCTTTATCGCCTTCTTATACTCCTCCCTATTCAGTCGCTTCTCCTCCTCGGTCTTACTCTCCACCAACTTCACATTGACTCCCTTCTTTGCCTCTACCTTCACTTCAACTTCTTCATTCCACCACCAAACCCCTCGACATCAGTCCGAACGACCTCTTGAGACACCCAACACCTCTTTTACTATGTCCCTAATACAATAGAAAGTTTTATCCCACATACTGTCTGCATCCCCTCCACCCTCCCCCTACCTCCAATAACTTCTCCCCTATCCGTAGAGCACTAGCCATCGTCAAGTTTCCCATTTGATCCTAGGTCAATCATCCACAACCCTCTTCTTCCTCATCGTCTTTATATCCAAATCCATCACCAAAAGATTATGTTGGGTTGAAAGGTTCTCCTTTGAAATAACCTTACAATCACTACAAATCCTTTTACCCCCCTTCCCAAGGAGAAGAAAGTCTATCCGAGTCTAGGAAACCAAGCTACAAAACGTAAATAAATGCTCTTTCTTCTTCGGAAAGCTCGAATTCGCGATCACTAAACCAAAGTCTCTAGTAAACTTCAAAAGCGACCCTCCTTCTTTATTTATATCCCCAAATTCAAAGCCTCTATGCACCTTGACATAACCCTTGAAAGATGACTCGATGTGCCTATTGAAGTCCACTCCTATGAAAAGTTTTTCAGTGTTGGACATATATTTCACCTTCTCGTCAAATCTCTCCCAAAATCTCTTCTTTTCCTCCTCGGCCAAGCCTATTTGAGGGGCGTATGCACTAATAATATTCCTAGTAAACCCATCAACCACCAACTTAATCAACATCAACCTATCATTAGCCCTCATGACTTCTACCACATACTCCCTATTCTCTTCATTTACTAAAATCCCGACCCCATACTTATTCGTCACACCTCTTGAATATCATAACTTATACCCGTCCTGATTCCGCACCTTAGAACCTATCCACTTGGTTTCCTGGACACGAGCTATGTTAATCCTTCTCTTCCTAAGAATCTTCACAAGTACTCCGAACTAAAAAAAATGTACATAAGTTTTCAAGAGAATGAACTAAAGAAAAATAAAATAATAACCAAATTCAGCAACAAAGTGATAAAGTACACCGAATAATGACGAAAATGACGGATTTGGGTAAAGGGTGAAAAAATAAAGAGGTTGATATATTTTTCAGGGTGAACGGACGTTTTCAAAGAAATCATTGGGAAATTTTTTTGATGAATTTTGGCACGAAATTTATGCTAAATGTTAGCTCTTGGAGAGTTATACAAATCTATATAAGTGGTGTAAGATGATGGCCCGAACTTACCTAATCTTAAAAAGAAAGTGATGAAAAATGGTTGGATTTTCTCAGGTCTACGGAGTTTGGTTAAGAATTAGAAGAAATGGTTTGAGAATTTGTGTAAAGGAGGATGAGAAGAATAGATGGTAAAATTTTGGAGGCATTTAGAGGTGGTTGGTGATGGCGGGTGGTTGCTGGTGGTGGGGAGAAAGAGAAGGAGAGAAGAGAGAAGAGAGAAGAGAGAAGAGAGAAGAAAGAAAGAAACAGAAAAAATGAGGGCCAAAAATATAATTATTTTGAGTCTTTTATACCTAGAATGGGTGTGAAATAAGGGTCATTGAATTAAAGGGGACGGAGGGATGAGATTAAATCTTACCCACTTAATCAAAACGATGTAGCTTTGAGCCATATATTATTTGGTTTGGGTTAGGATTGATTGGGTCAGCAGAACTGACTCTACCTAAAGTTTTTTTTTTTGCCAAGAAAAGATATAGAAAAATAAACTAGAAAATAAAATAATTAAGATTTGTTTTATTTTTTATTTTTTAGGAGTAATTGAGGACATCAAAAATCAAGTGTTCACAATGATTTTATATAATATTAATAATTTAATGGCTCGGGAAAAACATTAAAAAAAAAAGAAAACCATTCAATATACAAGGAATTAGTAGTTATATCATTGTTAATATTTTGTAATGAACAATAGCGCAATTGAAGAGGTTATATGCTTAAGTTTCTGAAAATTTTAGTTTTATATAACTGTTAATTACAACTCCTATGGGTTTAGCAAAATTTCTTTGAGAAGGATATTCTTATAACTTCTTTTCGATGAGATTTGAAGGTGCCGTCTATAATTGCTTCAGCTATTTTAAATCTATATTGTGTAGTTCATATAATTTTACTTCTATTTGCCATTTATTTATTGCTTGGCTTATTTTTCTATTTTTGTAGGGGTATTTTTTGCTATGCAACTGTATCACATGTGTAATATTATTTTCTGTGTTGGTTGTTACTAGGAGTTGATATGTTTGATGCTCTATTCTGCTTAATATATGTAGTAAACGAAGGTTCGGCCGAACTTTGAGAAATTTCGGTAACAGATTAGTTTCAGTTGTATTATTCTGAGGAAGATGAGGAAGGCATTCATTAGGGTTGTGGTTGATGCAATTATGTATCGTATTTAGATTATAAGGAATGAATCTCTGGAATACGATGTACTATATATGGTTTTGAAGATAGGGAGTATTAATTTGAAAGTAAATTTAAAATTTTTAATTTGGGAAAATACACATATAAAAATGGATGATGGATAGAAGAGGTACTTTTTAAAAAAACAAAATGTATATAAAGAACAAGATTGTTAATTGTATAGCAATAAATAGAGAGTTTGATAGTTGGTCGTTGACTTTTTTGGTTTGATAACGGTAGTTCATGTCGTAATAAAGATTTTTGTTTATTGGTTATTTAATGATATCTGATCCGTCTGATTAGGGGGAAAAAAGAACTAATAATATAATTATTTTTTTTGCTGAAGTTATGAACTCAGTTAATTTGGAATCAATTATTTTTTTTGATCTACAAATAAAGCACTAAATAAGTGTGTGTATATATATATCTTAATTGTTTTTATTATGAGTATGGAGTTAATGAGCCTATTTCAACTCCTAACTATTTGTACAAGTACTATATCTGGTTATGATGATTGAAATTGGTTCAAAAGTTATTTCACCACTACATGCTACTTTTTTAGTTTTATATGTGAAATAATTTGATTTGATACGAAATTTAAAAAAATAAATGATTTTTGAAATTTATAATCTAAAATAATTTTTAAATATTTATGTAGTTGTAAATTATTTCACTAAGACTAAACAAAAAACTTCATAACTAAATTGTTTTTAAATATAGTAATGTGATATTCTTTTTAAAACAAACAAAAAAGAAAAGTATGCTCACAAAATGAGATGCGGGGAGTAATTTATAAAATTATCCTTTTTAGGTACATTGTTATAGAATTATTGTTCTTAAATATATTTTTATAGAGTTCTTTTTTAAAATATATTATGAAAAGAAGAGAAATGACATTTAAAATTTTGTAGCAAGAAATTATGTTTTATGTAGAATAATGGTAGTAGCAAAAGATTAATAGTAATTAATAATTACTATTAATAATGTAATAAATGAAGAATAATGGTAAGATACTCACTATCAATGTGGTAACAACCGTTGAGAGAATCATGCCCCCACTAATAAAGGCAACGTCAGGTACAAGGATTGTGACAATAACCACTACGGAGGTTACTCCACATTCACAGCACCCCCTAATGTGGTTGTCACAAGAACTAGTTATAAAAGCCCCCCAAAAAAGAAGGAAAAGGTACGCTCACTTTACTACCGTCAAAATACTATTGATATTCTCTCCCAAAACTTTTACTAACTTAAGCATCGGAGATCTACCCCGGGGACCACCCTGCGCTCTGTTTTGCAGGCACCTCTTCTAAACTCATTATTGCTACTAGTTGTTGTAGGATATATTTTATAGTGAAGATTTATTAGTGATCTTTTGGGATTCATCAATTGGCTTCGTCTGTGGGGAACGAATTAGTTATAAACTCCTAGTTTTGAATATAAAAAAATCACAAATCTGGAGAGAATGGTTAACACAAGGAGCAAAAACACACGAGGGGCAGCTTGTGGTGGCAGGGCCACAACACGTGGCGGTCCTGTGTCTAACCACCACACTACCCGGCAAGACGACTAGATCCGGACTATCATAAACATCTAGCCCACTGCGATAGAGAGATTCGTCCAGGAGCACCAAGCCTTTTTTTAGTAATAGTGCAATAATCATCCCAAGATGAGGTCCCCTGAAGATACTCATCTCAACCGCGGAAAAGGGGGACAACTGAAAGAGGAAAGGCCTCAAAGTCCAGCGGAATCAGATGACTCCCGTTCTAGTGACGAAAATCCTTGTCACAAAAGACGGAAGCAGTTGAAGTCGGGGGAACGACGTCATGTTCGAAGATCGGAGCCCACTCCGAGATTATAGGGATAAAGTTGGCCCTAGCAAAGCTTCCCAAAATTTTATCAAAAATGAAATGGATAGAATTTTTGAGATCGATGAGGCAGGAGATGTCATTACCCTCTTCTCAAGAAAAATCATAGACACTCCCTTACCCAAGGGTTTCAGATCACCAGGGATAAAACCTTATGATGGAGGCACTGATCCCAGCGACTTCCTGTCTCAGTTTAAATTTCAGATGTTCAATCGCCAGTGCAATAGGGAGCACATGTGTGAAGTGTTCCCCGAATTCCTGGTAGAGAAGGCCAGGATTTAGTTTGATGGCCTACCAAGGAACAACATCACCTCACCGAGCTCTTTTACGCCTGCTTTTACAAGAAGAAGAAGTTGGTAAAAAACTCAGTCGACCTCCTAGATGTCAAGAAAAGGGGGAATGAGGCCATAAGCGCATACTTGGAGCGCTTCACCGAGGAAAGCTTGCACATCGAATGCAAGACCGACCAACTTGTTATATCAGCTTTTTTGAGTGGACTCCAACCCGGGCACCTCTACACCGAGCAGAGATGAAATCCACCCCAAACAAAACAAGAGTTGTTTAGGGTGGTAAGAAAATTTTCCACTACAGATGAGGCCAACAGAAAGAAGCGAGAAGGCAACAGGTCGGACAGGAAATACGGGGATGATAGAGTTCCTAAAAAGAATGTATTTGACAGGCTGCATTAAAGGCTAAGTGGACCGAAGTTCCCCGAAAGTGCCTCGACCCCACTGACAAAGTCGAGGTCCGAGATCCTGGCACTCCACCAGGATATAGTGAGTCCACCTTAGGCACTGCAAACTCCACCTCATAAATGATCTCAGGGCCTCTGGTGCCACTTCCATAATGATCATGGCCCCATACGTGTAAGGATCTCATCAGAGAGATCGATGAGTGCGTCAAACAAGGTGTCCTGACACAATACGCAACGGGGACCATAAGTTCCTCACGAGGATACAAAAGAGGTAGCCTAGGAAGCTATCAGACCCAGGAGGGGCACGATTTTAACTCGGGCGGCCGAGATCGTGGCCAGCACGATAGGAGGTGGGGAACACCTCGGAACTAGTATTCCCAGCACCCCACTTAAGGATATTCAGGTTAGATAAGCTAATTCAATCCCAATCATATTCCTGTTGGCCACTAGCAGGCAGCATGGGAATGGAGCCCTTGCGCCAGCATTACCCCCTCCTCCAAACCAAAACCACAATATCACGGGGGTAATACATGTTGGACCAAGGTTGGTTCACAAGAATTGTCCCAATGTGTTTTGATTGATGACTAAATCATTACGTCAAAGATTCGATGTTAATGGAACTCCTAAAAATACAAAAATATGTTCGTAAGTGTGATCAAATGTCAAAGGAAAAATTTAGAGCTTAATTGACTCATTTTGAGGCATTCTGAGTACTCAAAATGAAGTATTTGCGAAGAAATAGAAGGCCTTTAGTCGACCAATATTCAACATTAGTCGACCAATGTATTTCTAGAAAGAAACTGAAAGAAAGCTTAGTCGACCAACAAAGAGTGTTAGTCGACCAATCGAGGCCAGAAATTGAAGATATGGTTTTCCCGACGGCTTAATTGATCAACAATTTAATGGGAATTAAATTGGAGTATTTGGCATTGATTTAAAGATACAAAAGAACATTTTGGTGACACATTAGTTGACCAACATGTCAATGTTAGTCAAGTAAAGTGTGCAATCCAAAATAGCTACTGGAATAAGTGTTAGTCGACCAAA
>JBDJHY010696642.1:0-11965 GCA_039654485.1 Withania somnifera | reverse complement strand
GAAATACATGTCTATACCAGTGAGATACCCGATTCAAAACTATACCATTGTAAATAAGTTACCACAACCCCAATATCTATATGCTCTAATTAATAAAATAATAGCTGAGTTTTGAATATGTTACCACAATAAAAATATCAATGTGACCAAGTTATTTAAGAATTAATCAAGTTGTGAATAATTTACCACAACAACAATATCAATATGATCAAGTCATTACAGAATAAATAAGTTGAGAACAAGTTACATAAAAAAAATATCAATATGATTAAGTTATTATGGTTAAATAATTTCTTCAGGTAATTCATACGATGTGGCTATTTGTTCCCAAGGTATAAGTACATCGGCCTCTCTTAAGAAACCACTATCAAAGAACTCATTTTTATTTCAATTTAGCCTCAATGGGCATTACAATTTTGATTATAAAGCATTACCAAATCATTTCAAGCAATGTTAATACAAATCCATCCTAGCACAATCATCACAATGTAATTATCCATTAAAATAAATCCATGATCGGGCATAACAATCTAATGACAAATACATTAACTAAAAACATGTACAATCCCGAGTACTAAACCAGGATATCCATTTCACTAACATAAGTCAAATAAAGGTATTTCAAGTATCAAGATCAAATAGGTAATCCAACAAAGTTCACGGAATCACGTTATCACAAAATTCTCATTTTAAATTTCAAAATCATACTCAAAAGTTATTTTGTTCCCAAACTAATCATGAAATTAAATATAGTTTAGCATAATTTAATTATGGAAATGTTAAAACAGTCAAAATTCATAAAAATTAGAAAAATGACCTAGAGGGTCATTTCATTATGTGTAATGGACAATATACCTAAGTTCTAACTTTTGCTTGTAAGGCATAAATTCTTATCAATTATACAGGTTCATTATCTTGAAATATCCTGAACGTCTGTCTTATAGGTGAACTTTGTCAAGTGAGGCCAAAAAATCAAGACTAAAAGTAAAAGAGAGCGAGTAAATTATAAGCCTTTTAAAATTTATTCGACTGTTAGTCGACTACTCGTTGGACCCAATCAACTGATGACGAAAAATCTTGCACACACTTGTTGTCTTTGATTTAAGCAATTTTAAACCACAATAAGTATCAAAGGAGAAGAATATAATATGAGATAGATTTTTATACTAGTTCAAATCAATGTGGTATCCTAGTCCAATTTCCTTGGGTTACATGAGGTTATCTCTTATAGCTCTTTATATCTTAAGTTTAGTACAACCTTAGTGAGTTGGTTTTCACTCTCTCACTAACAAAAAATAAGGATTGGGTTTGACACGCTCACCTATAACATTTAAGATTGATTTTTACTTGTTAAGCAACAACAACTCTTTGATTTTCACTCTCTCGGTAAATAAACGAGCAATGACAAAATCTCTCAATACAATGCATCACCAAATAATATTTTTTTTATCTTTTCTCTCTTTTAGCTGTAAAGTAAATCAATAATGATTTACAATATTTATAAAGAGTAGAACAAAGAAACTTGAGAGTGGACGAGATGAAGGTATGCATGCTACCTACTTGAACTAGTTCAATACTCTTCTTTAAAGAGTGGTTCATCATGCTTCAGGAGATCTGGTTGTTTCTTTATTTTTCTTGATATAATGAATCTTCTATTTGAAGTAGTATATTCATTCTTTGATTAATTCTCCCCTCAATTATTTGCATAAAATAATTGCTCCAAGATTTTGCTAGCATTCCCTTCTTGATCCGAATATACCATATTTGAATGATGTAAAAATCATAATGACTGAATTTCATTTTTTTGAATGTAAGATCTTTTCAATGCATAGAATATAGTAAAGATAATTTTTTTATATGATTGCAATATTTTGAACTCCTTTGAATCTTTCTTTCTTGATCTTTAAAAATAGTACTCGCTTTCTACAATAAATATCCACTCAATATCTTCCATCTATAGTTAACAAATCTTCATAATATATTTTGATCTAAGTATGGTCTTTATAATATCTTCAGATGTAGTAGATATATCAAATATCTACTCAATATCTTCCTTTCATAGTTAACAAGTCTTCATAATAAACTTTCATCTATGTACAGTCTTCACAATATCTGTAGATGTAGATATATTTGTTTTCTTGAACTTCAAACATGAATATCTCTTTCCTTTATTAAAATGTCTTCTTTTTAAAATAACAATTATTTTTCTCATTAATTTTTTTGAACTCTTCATCAGGCTTGTACATATATAAGCTCTTATTTTAAGCAACCCAAGAGAATTTCAAGATACTCTTCATGTCACCTTGGATCTTGATTTATGTAAGCACATCCATCTTCTTGAGTTTGAACTTTGATCACTTTGAACGTGGACTCTATTGTGAAGTTGATACATCAATTATATCTTGATACTGCATAGTTATGACCTTTCTTATGTAACAAGTTAATCTTGATCTTTTACTTTTGTAGAAATATTTTCCTTTATAGGTTGTAGTAAAATATTCTTTTCATGATTCTTGTATACTATATTTCTCATAATATCTTTTTTCATATTTATTGAGATCTTCAAGGAATTCATATTCTTTGAATAGATCTTGATTTGGACAAGCTTTTTTCTTAAATATCTTTTCCATAGTATCTTTTTTCCATATGTATTTAGATCTTCACTGAATTCATCTTCTTCAAATAAATTTTTACTAAAATACATTTGTAACTAGTAAATATTCTTTTATTAAATTATATTGGTTTGCTATCATCAAAACAAAAAGGTGAAACCTTAAACCTAACAATCTCCAATTTTTTATGATGACAAACCATTGAGTACAAAATTTTTTAATATAATAAAAGACTAATTAAGAAGGATGTGAAATTTCTTGAATTAGTAAACTTCCCTGAATGTATGCTGCCTTAATTATCCTCATATTTCCACATCATATAAAATGGTTGCAATATACACAAGTACTAATAGAGAGAGTATTGACTAATTATATCTCAATAGTTTCATAAAATATACCAATTAACATATAGTGAATCAAAGTCAACTGAAAAATATGACCCATATATATTTAAGGATAATGTTGGTAAAAATATCTTTATCACTCAAGTTAACAAGAAGTATTCTTGTTGAACAAGTGATACACATTAGATAAAGAGTAATCAACTCTAAGATATGTGGGTCAATTGTAAGGTATGTGAAATGGTCAAATACCTCATATATATAACTATATACTAGTAAACAGACAAATAACAATCATAAAAAATATTATTGATTTTCTTAACCTATCATAAAGTATATATGTCTAAACACAGTGAAGTAGAAAATACTTTAAATCTATTAAAAATATTTATGACTGAATTAACCTTCAAAGTATTTGTTAAAGATTTGAACTCTCACATGTTGTAGTTAGAGAAGAAAAATAATCTTCTTGTCAATAAAAAGATACAAAATTATCTATTAGATACTTGATTATTTTCATCTAGCCCGGTGTGAGCCTGGGAGTGAGTTGTACTAGACTGAGATATGATGGCTTCATGTTTCCATTGTATGGGTGTGTACTTAATCCTTAACGAGAGTCTTCTAGAAAGTTGTGACATCTTTGGTGGATTACTCGTGGTTTGAGACTGTAGTTGGGCTAGAAGAGGTTGTACCTTGTGACTAGGGTTTGGCAACCATTCTATGAATTCTAGTTAGCAGCCTTAAAAGTCAAATAAAGCTTCTGTGTTGCCAGCATGGATTAATATTTTAATAGCTATTATGGCTTTGACATTGTAATAATCGAAAATTAGTTTTCCTATATAAATATTATATGTATCCACAACTATGATACAGTACGGAGGCATTTTCTTACACTACTTGATCTATTTTCTCACTGTCACTCTAATTTCTGGGTATTACCTACATGACAATGATTAGATTTATGATGTGGTTAGATTCACCTATTTGGCTGGAATTGAGTTTCCCCACTAAGATATGATCTGAGCTCGGGTTTTGGAATTTCTTCCTTGATAACTATGCCATCATTTAGCCTTTATATGAGATTTTGTGTGTACGTGATCCATGGAACTTCTATGAGGATCTGGCACACTGATATGATAATTTTATATGTGGGATTAGATCTCTCCATGAACCCTATGACTAGGTGGATATGCCTGAGCTATTACTATTAGGTATGATCTGCAAATTGGGAAAGAGATATATAGGAGTAGGAGGTTAAGTATACGGGGAAGATTCTGTGGGTCCCTCTGATGCGAGAATATAAACCAAGGAGGGTGCATATGGGCACTATTTGCTTTTCACCACCCCTTTTGCATTACATCCTTATGCGTTGGTCTGTACTCTTCAAGATTTATTGGGGAGTATCTGTTGGGTTACTTGGTTGCCTGGTTATACCTACCGGTAGTATGGGATGACAGATAGGTTTGTTTTCTTGTAGACTTTATTTGTTCCTTTCTGACGATTATAGGTACCATTTGTACACTTGCTATATTTGTTGTTAACTTAATCTATTATTGGTTTTGTATTCTCTTATTGGTCCTTCCTTGTTCTGGTTACATTGGATGTCCAGGTACATGTCACGTTTGGTCATGATTTGGTTGTTGCTCAGGTTTTGTGTGTTATACCCTGATAGTTGAATTTCCTTCATACTTTTTATTTAAAGTTGCATATACTAATAGTTGATTCTTCACTGTACTTACTAGCTACTACTGCACTTATCACTTTTCTATTGTTCATTATGTGCTATTGTCCTATTTTCTTATATTTTTTTACCTTCCTTCTGCTTACTTTTGCTCGGTCGGGCCTATGATGCGTACTAGGTACCCATTATTTTTGGTACTCACACTACACTTCTGCATCTTTTTGTGATGCATGTCCTGGATGAGTCAGCAGATTGGACGCAAACATGCGAGCTAGTCGGGTTCTATTTTAGGAGATTTAATGAGCAATCAACATTCATGATGGCTTATTTTTCTTCTGTCCTCACAACTGTTCTAGTTGGACTCTGGATAACTATTTTGTAGTTTCCCTATTGTGGGTTTGTATTTTGTACTATTCTGGATATAGATACTCGACAACAACAACACCAGGTTCTTCTTCTTCTTCTTATTCGATACTGGCCATCACTATCTTCCATGGGCCGGGGTTAGGCTTGTCTATAGGTGGGATGTAGACGCCATCACAACTTAATTTTCGGATCGTCAAACATTTATACCTTCACATTTTATTTGATTAGCGTATTTACCATTTCCTTCTTTACGAGAGAAATAGATGAGCTTACTAGAATAATATTTTTTTCATATAAAAATTCTTAAATACTCCCTTTGAATACGTAATTTTTTTGAAAAAACTCTAACTTTACATTATTTAAAACTTGGCGAAGAATGTTAGCAATGATCTCAAGTGTGAATATCTTGTAATATCTCATAATCAGGCTTTGAAGAATAATTTTTGAGACAAAGTAAAATCTTCTTCTATTATCGTTCCTTTGTGATAGTCTTAAGAAATTGTAAAACAACTTAAAAATAATTCAAAGAATTTGTACTCCTTAAACAAGTTCTCAACTTTAAGAGATGCTAGTCAAAATATTATTCAATTATAAAGAAATCTCAAAAAATATTTTTGACATGCATTTTGAAAATTTCAAAAGCCTTATGTAAAATACTCATGAAAAGTAACATTTCATAAAAGTTTGAGAAATAAAACAAACCTTCATGTTGTGAAATCTTGGGCTACAAATTTGTCAATAATATTACAATCTTACCATTTTCATCAGGTTCATCTGGATATCGATAATTGTAGCTCGTTCATCTTGTTCCTAAGTTCGAATACTTTATTTCTTTCTTTTGCATTGGACTATTATTGCATTGCTAGGCTCGTTTTTCTTGTCCATATGTTAGAAATATTTTATATCTTTCATTTTCATCCGATTATTCTTGTAATGTTAGGGTCCTTCATTTATTTTTAATTCATTTTCGATATCACTTGTACATGCGTATTCATATCAATTTCTTGCTTGTACGCTTTTCATCTTGATGCTCAATTTCACTTCAAGAAAAATTATTCTAAAGAACAATGTGCATTAAGATATTCACAATAATCTGTCTAAAAGACATTAAAGTTATAAGAATAATTAGAGATTAAGGTATATACCTTGGATCTTAATACTATTACTCTTACCATGAAGATAGACATTTGCAACCAAAAGGTTGAAAATAATCAACAAGTGATTTTTTTGATATCTCATCCAAAGATCTCTTTAGATAGTCAAAGATCATAACTCATAAAACTTGTAAAAAAAATTCCAATAGTAGAAATACATACCTTTTGCCTCCAAGATTATCAATTTGTTCATATGATCAGATTAAGAAAGGCTTGATTTATATAATATTTTTTTATCTTGAATGAAGTGTTAGAATTCTTATCAAGAGAGAAAATATGACACATGTGATTCATTAAGAAAATTTTAAATCTATATACATGAATTAAATATGCATGATATAAATAAAGATCACAAGCTAGCATGTTCTAAAACTTATTACATGATTAAGATTAGAAAGTGCATCATATATATTCAAGTTAGTCATAATTAATAAATAGTGTCAACAAAATAGCAATATAATGTATTAGTTAACTCAAAACCATATACATTTGAGTAGTACTAGACTAAGCTTATCATACTAATTGAGATTAACAGAGAAATTAGGTATATATCACCTAATGCATATAGAAAATTTTGAATAAGCTTCTATAATACCAATCATTTCAGCTTTATCATCATAAATTATAGCTCCTTCATTTTTATAGAATAATATGAAATTTTAAGCATTATTATCCTTGTTCCTTGATTAGCCGCTATATAAATTTCAATAATTCATTTATGATTAGCTCAATGAGATCTTGCAAAATAAATTATTTTATTTTTGGTATTCAAATTCTTTTGGGTCCGTCATGGTTAGTAGCTATTGTAGTTGAAGAAGCATGTAAGTTTTTGGGTCTCCAAATGTATTTCAATCTTACATGAATTCTAGAACAATTGCATGCAAAAACTTTGTGATGAGAAATAGATTGTTTACTTACAACTTCCTGATTAGTTGACTTGAAACTTTCCTGAGTTGACTTGGTTGAAGTAGGATATCTGCTAGTAGATATCTTTTTAACCAATTGGTAGTTTATTAAGGATATGAATCAATTTTTATTGATCACAGTGGTGAACGTAAGATTTGTGCCAAGTATTCATTTGCTTGCACAACTCAAAATTTTCTGCTTGAAGTAAGCCATGTTAGTCTAACATTGTTTAAAAAAATATTTGAGTCTTTCTTTTCTCTACTTAATTTATTAAAATTCATCGATAAGCTTCAACATTTCATCTTCCATAAGATCTATATGTCCCTTGAATTCATCATATGTACAAATAATAAAAGTAAGACTTACCTTATCAGTTTCGCCCTCATCACTCTAAGTTGAATTTTTGTCTTTTCCTTCCATAAGGCATATCATTGCCATTTCTTCTTGACTTCTCCTTATCATATTCATATTCACCACTCCAAATTGAGATTTTGTACTTCTTGTTTTTAGATTAAGGCTCTCTAATTTAATGTGGACGAACTTACTACATTCATAACAATGTATATTTCCTCTTTGTTGGACCTCATTCTTTTGGTAATCTTGAATATCATGGATGGATTTAACTCTCTACTTATGCTTGATTCTTTTTTTTCTTTTGATGATATCTTATCCATTTTTTTTATCTTCCTTACTTTGATAGTGTTTTTATGGAAAACTTCTAACCGTTTTCATATTTCTTTAGCAATTTTATATGTGGATATTTTCACATATTGTTCTTCACCAAAATCACAATAAAATAGGTAGATTGCTCTAGCATTTGTCACAACATTCAACTATTCTTTAATGTAGTAAAAATTAGATATGTAACTTTTTGAATTCTTTCTATCATTGCCATGCGGAATAGGCCTTGGTCCAATGCGTATGGCTAACCAGTCTTCACAATCAGTTGAGTGAATATAAATCTTCATTCTTGCCTTCTACTGATTATAGTATAGACTGTTCAAGTAGGTGGCCTACATGTGGTATCCTAATCTAGTTTCCTTGGATTTTAAGGAGGTTATCTCTTTTAGCTCTTTGTAAATTGAGTTGAATACAACCTTTGTGGTTTTATGCATTCACCACAACTCTGGATTTTACTCCTCACCAATAGAAAGTAAGGATTGTGTCATGAACCAAAAATAGAGTTGTGATGATGTCTACATCTCACCTACAGACAAGCCCAATCCTGGCCCAGAGTAAGCATCAAAAGAAATAAGAGAAGGAGATGAAGAAAAGAAGTACAAATAGGACATGAAATAAACATAACTAAATATAACTCCCCAAAACCTAGTATCATAGTTATAGAGCATCTATATACAACAAGTAAAAAATACAACGCACGATGGTGTAAAGCTAAAAAATAGCTATCCAAGACTCAATTAGGATAACTCTGATACTAGAAGGAAAACAGGTCAGTAAGAATGTCAGTTGCTCACCGAATCCCCTGGAATCACACAGGCTAGTGTGTATGATCGTGTCCGTCCGTATGACTCGTACTATGACCTGCATTAGGAAAAGATTCAGAAGTGTAGCATGAGTACCAAAAATAACTGGTACCCAGTAGGCATCATTGGCCAACCGGGAAAAAGTAAGCCTAGGTAAGGTAAAGAGTGATCTACAACAAATATAATAGTAATATGTAATGTACAACAAAAATAAAATAACTATAGTAGTAGCTAATAAGTACTGTGGAGGATCGACTACTAATGGGGGTAGCACTAGCTAACAAGTGTAATGAAGAATGCTATCAGGATATAACACACAAGACCTAGGTCACAAGAAACTCATGACCAAACGCGATATGTACCAGTAGCTCTAGCGTGACCAATAGAAGATGGACCAATAAGAAGGTGAAAACCATCAACAAGCTAAGGTAACAACGAATATAATGTAGGTAGGAGTAGTACTAATACCAGAAAGAATGGAACAACCAAAGTATACTAGAGAAAAAGACCCGCCTAGCATCCCATACTACCGATAGGTAAAATTACGCAGCCAATTAACCTAGCAGGTACTCCCCCGTAAGTCCTAAAAGGTAAAATCAATGCGTGGAGATGCAATGCAAAAGGGGGTACTGAAAAGTAAATACGTGCCAACATGCTCCCTCTCTGGGATATCCTCAAATCAAGAGGAACCCACAAAGAAATCGAACCATATACCATTAGTCCCCAGTATACCCTTCCTCAGGAAGCACGTCATGCCCTAAGCATAGCGACCAGTATCGGCAGGGCCCATGGAGGGACTTGAACCTCATAACAAGCCTCCTAATAGTATGTCAACAGTTCCAGATTTCCAAAACTCGGCCTCATCCCATATATCATGTGTCAATATAACCTCAGGTCTATCCACATAGGCAAAAGTCCAAACTCATTAATATCCAACTGCCAACAATGTAGGCAGTGTCTAGGGATCATAGTAAAAGTAAGAAAATATCCTCGATGTTGTGAGAAAATAGCTCCACACTGCTCATAAACAGAATCATGGAAAAGTATAAATGTGTATATGAAATTAGTTTCCAGTTATTACTCTTTTAAAATCAAATACTTTTTTAATGATGTGTAATGCATGCCTGCTGCACCGAATCAATCAATAAGCTAAACTGGTCTAAGACTGCTAATTGAAATCCATAGGATGACGATCAAGCTGTAGTTACAAGGTATATCCTATCCTAGCCCCATTATGGTCCCAAGCCACGTAATCGCATTGAGGATACTACAAATGCCCACAGGGCGCTAGTCAAGGGTCCAGTACCCACCTTACAGGGGAAACATAGAGCTATTATCAGCTCGATCAGATACATCTCACTCCTAGGCTCGTATCGAGATAGCACATGATTTTGTCACACAGGGATACTAACCGCCCAACACATTTGTACCCGACTAGGTATGGCCCAGAGGGCCAGTATACCCTAATCACACCTAATATATTAAGTAGAATGCAGAGTAAGACTCTAAATCCACCAACAAAAATCAGCGGATAGCTACTAAGCTTTAATACCTAGTATAGTCCCCTCCCCAAACTCACTAAAATCCATAGTCAACATAAAACAATATGCATCAGAGATGTTACTCCCCCCAGACCACACTGCAGTCCAGAGTTGGCCTGAGACATGCAGGTAGGGAAAATAACCCCAGGATAAGTAGTTAAGCTACAAGCCAAACAAATGGAACATAGACCAGAAGAATAACCATATCAGGGCCCAAATATCCATTCCATCCCCGAGTTGTCTCTTTACCATACATATACTATACTGATACCCAATCTAAAGAAAGTCTACCTAGCCAACATAAAATTCGATGATATCCTCGAAAAGCATGCCCATTGTCAAAAATTTATGTACGAATCTTAAAATCTCATGAGGCTAGTAAAAACATAGCCCACATGTCAATAGGAGTAAAACAAGACACATATTGCTTTATAAATAGTAGGGTTAAAATTCTAACTAAAAATGGGTCCGGAAACCCTATTAGCTTGGAATAGGAAAGTATTTAAACCAACATGTAGAGCATAGATCGTACATCATATGGTACAAAATAGGGCTCAAATTAATGGTAGAAAAGGAAAATATAAGTCCCCAAAGTTTATATAATATAAAAAATAAAGAATTACCCGGTAAAAATGATCGTAGAACCACCGAGGTATGATTTCACAAAGGGACACTTCAAATTGACCCTATAAAAGGACCTAATCAAGATCTATTTTCAAGGAAAATTTGATAGAACAAGATAAACTTTTGTCCAAGAAGAAGAAAGAAATATATATATAGAGGTGAACTTCGCATTCGTCTTCCACCGCCACACGATCGTGACCTTGGCCTCCTCAGGCCTATACTATCGTGATGTACTGCTATATGATCGTGATGACCATTAGGCTATGCATCGCGACCAAGGCCATGTGATCATGAAGGTTTGGTCCCCAACCAACCTCAATTTAAATAATTAAGGCCTGGAATGGAAATGGAGTCCGATTTCAACAATACATATATGTAATATTCATGTAATCGATATTCTAGACTTAATAAAAGTGAAAAAATGGCATTTGATATCATATAAACTGAGTAAGTCCCGAAGAAGCTATAATTATAAAGGAATTAACTATAACAACTGCCTGGGACCCAACCTATCGATCCCAGCAAGTCGTGAATGAATTAGAGAAGTTACAAGAACATTCTAAGTATAAGAGACTTTCAAGAACACGAAAATAATCTCCAGGGTCATTACATATTGATTTTGACATGCTCACCAACTATGTATAAAGTTAGTTTTTACTTGTAACACTCTAAAATATCGAGCTAGAATTTGAACCTTTATACATACATATTTGAGTCTGGATTAAATAAATTATCAATTTTTTGTAGGTGATAAAATCATTCCTAAGGTGTCGAAGTAGTTTTTAATATGATTCAAGGTCATAAGAAACTGCTAGCGCAGAGTTAAGTTTAAAACTTTTCTATCGACGTAGTTTTATATCATTTCATGCTTTGATGAACTTAAAACTATCATATCTCCTAATATATAAGGAGTTGTATGGATCATAACCTATACAAATAAAGGTATCCAAGTATACTTTCCAATGCAATAAACCACAAATCTATCTGAGGTCGAGTAAAAAGTTATGATTATTTACTTAGTCTTACGTCGATGCAACAATTCTAGGAGCTCACTATTTATCCCCTGGAATAAGACTCATGAAGAGAGGGGCTTCCCAATGGACTACACCTCACGACATGAGGTTAGTTCCATTGAAATTAGCCTTAGTAGGTGAGGGTTCTTCACGGTAGGCAATTTTTTCATCTATTGTTTATTATTTTTCTAGGAGCATTTGGGTAATTTCTTAGCCTTTAAATCTCAAAACTATGTTGATTTA
>JBDJHY010696532.1:0-15845 GCA_039654485.1 Withania somnifera | reverse complement strand
TTAGATAAATAAAAATCAAGGACAAGAAAAAGAGTTGAATAATATCACCCATTCTACAAACTACAAACTACAAACTACCCCTTCTGCCAATAAAAAGAAATGGATTGTCCTTAATGCAATTAATAAAAGAGCATGGTAAAGGAGGAGAGGGCCCCCTGGTGGCTCAAGTATGTGAAGGAGGAGGGATGTCCTCAGCTAGTACAGTGGCTTGGTCAAATGAATCCTCAGAAGCCTTGCTCCCACTAGAGCCAACCATGGACTAGTCGTGGAGAGAGCGTGCTAGCCCCTCAGCAAGCATCTGGGCATCAAGTCCTACAAATCTATGAAAACCTCAATATGATCGTCGGCCACAACTGCGAACTTAACATGAACTGGGGATTTCTCGGCTGGGTTGCCCAATGTAGCTCTTCAGCGTATGGAGGCTCAGATAGAAATGGGGTCCTAAATACTTGTGTCAAGTCACTAGAAGTGATGGTGTCTAGATCCACCCGCAACTGAGAAACTATGTTGACTATCTCCTGCTAGGTCTCCTGTGAGATCTTGGAACCTCTGTCCTATGCCTGTTGGACCTGTCTTAATGTAACCCCAAAGTCCTCGAGGCATGCTCCATAACTGCAGACCTTGTGAGTAAGCTACTGCACCTGCTGCTGCATCAGCCTGATGGTCCCATTAACCCGAGCTGTGACCAATAATCCATGTTATTCTCAATGAGGATAAATCTCTGCTCAGCTACTAAGGCCACTTGGCCAATCTGTACGATTATAGCTGGAGTCACCTAAGGCTCACAAACTGAGGCCGATCTCCTAGGGCCATAAAAGCCCTGAAAAATAAAGGGGTGGGCTGGTGATGGCTGAGCTGGAGGAGGTTGAACTTGAGGAGGTTTGGCTGGAGGAGGCTATTGAAAGTGTAGTACCTCTGTGGGCCCACTGGATGAGGGACTGTAAAGGGCATCGACAAAGGGGCTGCTAAAATAGGTAAGACATCCTCGTGGACCGATAACCCCTCATCCCTATTAGGTATGGATGACGACATATCATCCTCAACAGTTATAAAAGTCGTGTCTATAGGGTCATCATGAAAATCTCTGTAACCGGCAACGAACTCCTCTACAATCCCCGACTGACGATGCAGTTCCTCCTGTATTTCTTACTCTATCCTACTATAGTCGATGATATATACTGCCTAAAACTCTATGTCCACCCCCTCAATCCTGGGGACCCCTACCCTATGACATAACTCTGAAATAAGGAATGAGAAAGCAAGTATCGTGGTCTTCTTCATCCCATAGGCATGATCCACAATCTCATCCAATATAATGGCACCGATATTGAGAGACTCTTTGTTGATGAGTGACCCAATCATGAGAGCCCAATGGAACTCCAAAATAGACTTATTAAGAGATGGAGCAAGGTTGGCACTGATGAAGGAAAGCCATGACTGTGGCACTTATTGATTTGAACACCCCTATCAAGCCATTGGAGGGGGAAGGGGTGCCACTGCTCATCAAACCAGCTAACCAACCTCATTCCTAGTCCAAAGTATCGAACAACCTATGAGTAAGATAGTGTTTACCTTGAAAATCTATCTCCCAAACCTCGATCACATCATCACGGCTGCACTGAACCTCAACCTCTCGCAACCTAACTGAAGTTGGATAAGTAGCTGGGTTTGCTTTCTTCTTCTTTTGGTCTGGCAATGTCTTGGTAAAGACGCGGTAAAATTCTCGGACCCATGTTGGCATAAATTTAGGTAATGGTTTGGTGTACCATTGGAAGACCTACTTTGAAATTTGGTCCAGTATTGCTGGACACCTCTCCTCGAGCCCTGCTAGAGATAACCACTTTTCTTCAATAATGGTTTTCTGGTCTGTTACCATGAGGCGGTTCTGTCTATGTATGGGTTTGGTTCTGATAGGGGTAAATTTCCTCCTTGTTTTAACGAGAGGCTTAGGGGAGGCTAGTGGTGTATGGAAAAGAGTGGTTACCCCTTTGAACTCATTACCATTTTTTGAGTCAGACCAGCTGACGGGAAATGGGGAGGAGGTTTCAGAGGTGGAAGAATTTGGAGGTTGAGCTAGCACTGGTGCCTTTGAGTTATATGACTCCACGGTTTCATCTCTTAATGTATACTTTCCCCAACCCCAGGTTGGTTGTACTCAAAGAGAATGCTCTTTAGTCGAGATTGGTCAAAGCGGATACTCTTTGGTCGAGCTTGGTTCCCTTATGGTGATGCCTTTTCCTTATGGTTTGGTTGAGATTGATTTTCTTGGAGTCATGATCCTGCAAGATAGTGAATCAACACATGGAATAAGTTAGAAAATAAATGAAAATGTAGGCTAACAGTGACCGCCGTCAAGAGGTGGACCGACATCCAAGGAGACAGTGACCGCCATCTCAGACGGCAATGACATTCATCAAGGTAATTTGTTTCTGGTAAAGACAATGGTCCGCCATCTCAAATGGTAGTCTGCCATTTAAGACGGTAGTGACCACCTCAGTGGAATACCAATATACACTTCTCAGAATTTTCAAAACCCATCCCATACTCTGATTTAAAACCATTTTTTGTCAACTGATTCCTATACTAACACATGAGAACAACCGGGGCCTAAAGATTGGGGAAGAAAATGACCAAAATAATATAAAACTAGGACACATGAGACTATAATTATTGCATTAGAGAAAACTCAACAATCTTAAAATTATGATACCATAAGTATTGCATTAGAGAAAACCTCTCACAATCCCAAGAATGCACCCTCAATTCAACATATAGATTAGGAATAATAATGGCCTAGGCTATCATGGGTTCAAGTTTAAAGTTGTTTTACTCCTACCACACACATGAATCAATGTTGAAATAAAGGTGGTGTTCTAATATGTTACAAACACGAAGCAAAGAAGTAAGGAAGATGAAAATGCTGATTCTTGCAAAAGAGATATGCAAAATTCTTGTGTGAAAGCAAGTGTAGTGAATGGATGAAAGTGGTGGAGACGTTTTTTGAATAAAAACTACACAAATAACTGTTTTAAGAATTTAAAACATCCCAACACGACGGTATAAGTGACCACCGTGTCTTACAACTATTCAGGATGGCAGACCGCCGTCTGGTACCTTTGACCATCTTTTGAGGTAGTATGACTGGGCTTGGAGTTTTGGTTTGCCGTCTTTGGTAGAAAGTTTTGCCTTGCAGTTTCCTCGATTACTGTTTAGGATGGAAATCAACTGTCAAGGATGGCAGTGACCGCCGTCTAAGGTAGTTTCCTAGATTGAACTTTCATACCTCCACTTTTCCATTCCTGCAAACACTAAACACCTATTAAGAAAAATAATGCAGAAAATAAAACTTAGGTTGCCTCCCAAGAAGTGTCGTATTTAACATCCTGGAAGGACGTAGTTCCCATTTCAATCAAGATTCAAGTAAGAGGAGAACATCCACCTTTCGATCAATAGGCTGGCCCACAAGATAGTGCTTGAGCCTTTGTCCATTCACCATAAACTTTGATCCATCATTACCCCTAGTAAATGGCACCGCTAGGGAAAACTTGCAATACTTTGAAAGGCCCCGACCAGCGAGATTTAAGTTTTCCCAAAAAGAGCTTTAATCTTGAGTTGTATAACAACACATCATCCCCTGGGATAAATTCTCTCTTCATAATTTTTGCATCATGCCACTTTTTCATTATTTCTTTGTATATAGCCGCACTCTCAAATGCTCGAATTCGAAATTCATCCATCACGTTGAAAAGTGTGTATGATGTTCCAACTCGGTGGGCAGGTGGCAAGCTTTGCCATATACCATTTGAAAGGGGATATCTTGATGGGAGTTTTATAGGCAGTTCAATATGCCCAAAGGGCATCCTCTAACTTTCTTGACTAGTCCGCCCGATTGGCATTAATAGTTCTCTCCAAAATGTTCTTTACCTCAAGGTTAGAGACTTCAACTTGGCCACTCGCTTGAGAGTGGTATGGTGTTGTGACTCGGTGCTTGACCCTATATTTGATGAAAAATCCTTCAAAATGTTTATTGCAAAAGTGTGATCCTCCATCACTTATGATTTCTCGGGGGGTTCCAAATCAGATGAATATATTCAGAAATTGTGTCACCCATTTACCCTCATTTGTAGGCAAAATGATTTCTTTTACCCATTTTGACACATAGTCGACTCTCACAAAGATGTACTTGTTGCCATATGAGCTCACAAATGGCCCCATAAAATCCACACCCCGAACATCAAAAGATCTCCACCTCAAGTATCAACTTTATTGACATCTCAGTCCTCCTAGTGATGCCACCGTGCATTTGGCATCAATGACATGCCTAAACAAAATCTACAACAACTTGTGAATAGAAGGACAATAAAATCCACTTTGAAGAATCTTATGTGCTGTCCATTAGGTACATGATGTCCCCCAACCGGA
Source organism: Withania somnifera (assembly GCA_039654485.1). NCBI lineage: Eukaryota > Viridiplantae > Streptophyta > Magnoliopsida > Solanales > Solanaceae > Withania > Withania somnifera. The sequence goes on along the minus strand of JBDJHY010696532.1, from coordinate 11,423 downwards.
GAAACATGGCATTACATGACAATAACTTTTGATTTCTCATCTAACACACATCATCGGATCATTCCATTCGTATAGTATAGTTCTGTCGGGCCACATTCATAGTCTGACTTGCATAATAAATCGATGGAACACTTTGTATTTCTTTTGGCCCAATTCCACCCCAAGAGCTAACCCTTTGGCATCACATATGATCTCGAAAGAGAGAGACCAATCCTGACCTATCATGATTGGAGCAGTGGTGAGCTTCTCTTTCAGCGCTTCAAAGGCTTTCAAGCATTTGTAATCAAAGATAATATTTGCTTCCTTTTTAAGAAGATTTCACAATGGTAGAGAAATTTTTAAGAAGTCTTTTATGAAGCGGCGATAGAACCCAACATGACCAAGGAAGATCTTGACTCCTTTCACATTGATTGGGGGGGGGACCTTGAAATCACCTCAACTTTAACTTAATTGACTTGATGCCTTTCTTTGATATCTTGTGACCAAGTACAATTCCTTCTTTTACCATGAATTGGAATTTTTCCCAATTGAGCACTAGGTTGTTTTCCAAACATCTTTTCAAGTCCATGCTAAGATGCTCAAGGCATTCCTCGAATGAGTCACCCACCACTAAAAAATCATCCATGAGAACTTCAATGGTATCCTTTACTATATTGGAAAAATGGACAACATGTACCTTTGAAAAGTGGCCGAGGCATTAAAAAGGCCAAATAGCATACGACAAAAGGCAAAGGTGTCGTAAGGACAAGTAAATATGGTTTTATCTTGGTCCTCCGATGCTATTGCAATTTGGTTGTATCCAGTGGCCAGCAAGAAAGTAATACCATCCTCTCCCTGCTATTCTATCAAGAATTTGGTCCATGAACAATATTGGAAAGTGGTCCTGTTCAGTAATAGAATTTAGTTTTCGATAGTCCATGCATACCTTCCACCTGGTGACGGACCTCAAAGGTAGCAATTCATTCTTGTGATTCTAGACTACCATTATGCCCCCTTTTTAGGCACGAATTGGATCGGGCTCACCCATAGACTATTGGTGATTGGGTACACTACCCCCACATCTAGCCACTTGATGATTTCCTTCTTTACCACTTCTTTCATGGGCTCATTGAGATTTTTTTGGTGCTCCACACTACTTGTGGCTTTTAGGGATAACTGTATCTTATGGGTACAAATACCCGGAGGAATTCCAATAATATCCGCTATCAACCATCCAATAGCCTTGATAAGTTTTCAAAGAACTGACCCCAATGCATCAATTTGCCATGCTACCAAAAAGGTGAAATGATGACACTTGGGAGAACCTTCAATTCAAGTGTTGGTGGCTCATCAATTGAGGGCTTTGTTGGTGGGCTGGACCTATTCTTCAAATCAAGGTCTAAATTTGTTGGGGTTCCCTGAACAACGCCCCAATCCATGTAGTGAAGCTACCACTTCATCATAGTCGGTCACTTCTTTGCCCTCATAATTTAGTAATACCACTTCATTGCCCTCATACTTTCCACCTCAGTGACTTGCACAACTACTTCATCAAACACATCAAGCATTGTGACTACATGCAAGTCGCTTGGTTGTTTCATAGACTTGCACACATTAAATGTTACCTCTTCCTCATATCCTCAAAATTTGAGTTCCCCGCTTTCAAAATCCACAAGGGCCCTCCCCGTAGAAAGGAATGGGTGCCAAAAAATAATAGGGATCTCAAAGTCAATTTCACAATCAAGCACTACAAAGTTGGCCGGAAAATGAACTTGTCAACCTTTACCAACACATTGAATAATATACCGATGGTTCGTTTGATTGACCAGTGGGCTATCAATAGCACATGGTGGTGGGTTTTGGCACACCTAAGCCTAACTTCTTGTAGATAGAATATGGAATCAAATTTATACTTGCTCCACAGTCACATAACGCTTTTGCAAACTCGTAGAAGCTAATAGTTCAATAGGAACGCTTTTACCACCGAAGTGTTAAAAGTTACTATTGTTGGTTCACATAAAGCTTTTACCACCGAAGTGTTAATAGGAATTGTTTATTCAAGGAATTTTTTATTCACATAATGCTTTTGCAAACTCCCCGAAGTGTTGGTTACTATTGCACTATCATGATGAGAGACTTATACGGTCTCTAAATCCAAACACCTCTTCTTCATTACCAAATCTTTCATGAACAGAGCATAACCTGGCATTTGCATCAAGGCCTCAATTAATGGGATGTGATGGATAACCTATTGACCATGGACAATTTTTTTTGGAATTTCGAGTCCTCATTTGCTTTTTTGAGCCTTTGTGGAAAAGGGGGCCTTACCTTGGATAACAACTTCTTTTGAGTGTCTTCCACCGCTTTCTCCTCCACATTGGACTTTAACAATTGAGGACCATTGCTTGTCTCAACTTCCTTGGGCTGTACAACTTTCTCATCACCTTTTTCAATGGGCTCGTGTTCAACCATAATCTCTTCTTTTCCTTTTTCCTTTGGAGAAACTACTTCTTCTGCATTGTCTACAAGCAATCCTTTACCACTTCATATGACCATGACCATACAATGTGCATTGTTCTTAGGATTTGAAACCGTGTTGCTTGGGAAACCCCCTTTTGACGAAGGTTCAATTGAGCGGACATTTGGCCCATTTGGGCCTCAAGTTGTTATATTGTGGCTGAATGGTATGACACCATTTGATTCATTAAGGAGACGTCACTTTTCATACCGCACATCTCTTGATTTATGATCCGGATGTTCTTGTTGGTACCATCCACTTTCTCAAGGATTTTAACTAACATGGCATCCATCTTGGATGTAGATGATAATCTTTCTACTTTTTGGGGTTGTGCTCTCTCATTTGGAGGAACATAATAGTCACCATCGTTCCTCGCCTTCTAATCTTGATAGCAATCAAATATATCTTTTTCTCTTTCTCTTGCCATTGATAGGATGGCTGAGAACCTATCCCCTGACCATTCATAAACTTTTGACCTTCTCCTCATACATGGATGCAAATTCTTCTTCATCTTTGAATATGTCACCTTTTTCAACTATGGCATGCACGAGCTTAATTGGGACACCCATGATATGTTTGGTAACAAGATCCATTTGGGTCATTAGTATGGCCATCTTTTCTTCAAGGTCGTCATTTTTCCTCATAGGGTAGCCACTTGGAGATGAGGAGTGAGCATCCACTACCACCTTGGCATCCCGATAATGCCACGCTCTATTGAAAGTAGCCAACTCATCAAGGAGAAAAGAATCCAACCCAAATGTTGCATTTGCCATGGACCCCCTAACTAGGTTGTCCGCCAAGGTCTTGTTCAAAGGACTGAGTGCTCTATAGAAAATTTAAAGTAGCACTTTTTCCAGTAAATCATGGTCATGAAATTTTGCAACAGCTTTCTTGAACCTCATCCAAGCCTTATTCAAAGGCTCTTGATGACTAGACCTGAAGGTGGTGATATTATCTCAAAATTAAATCATGTGGGATGGTGGAAAGAATCTTTTCAAGAAAGTCATTTTTAATTCTTCCCATGTAGTGATTGACCAGTTGGGAAGTTACCCCAACCATACTGCAACTTCTCCTTTTAGGAAGAATGGAAAGATCCTTAGCCACAAAGATTCTTGAGAGATATTGGAAATGATAAATGGGTTGCACACTTCCAAGAAGTTCTTTAAATGTACATGTAGGTCTTTGTGTGGCAATCCTCTAAATAATCCTTTCATTTGAAGTGGATGCAACATGGTGCTTGTCATATGAAAAAAGAGATTCCCCTCAGTTTGAGGAAGTTGAATGGAACTTATGAATTTTGTGTCGTCCATGTTCTCATTATCCACATCAGGGCCACCCCAATTGTAGGAGTGGCTTTCATGGTTACTCCTACTCATGTCATCACCTGTTTGAGCACAAGAGAGAAACCATGTTAAATTCAATTAATTAGCACCAAGAAGTGAACAATTACACTAGCACAGTGAATAATACTCAGTGGAAATCCATGAAGACGAGGAACTTATTTAACATACAATACTGCATGTTGTTCTACATCCCATGATGTAGCAGTCGGTAGAAAGTAGGTAGACTTAGTCAGCCAATCTATAATAACCCAAATACAATCGTGGATTTGGAAGTATGAGGAAGCCCAAATATAAAATGTATAGTGATCATATCCCAGTTCCACTTGGAATAGGAATTCTCTGAAGCTAACCACCTGTCTTAATGGTGCTCGAACTTTACCTGCTAGCAATTCAAATACTGAGAAACAAACTTCGTGACATTGGATCTCAATCTACCACACCAATAATGCTGTCTCAAATCTCTGCACATCTTCGCTATGCCTAGATGTATATAATACCTAGCACAATGGGCCTTACGAAGAATAGTCTAGATCAAAGCTCCAACTCTAGGAACACAGATGCGACTACCCTTCCACAACACACCATCAGATTCTATAGAAGCACCACTAAACTCACCTCTTAATGCTAATTCTCAAATGCTAATCAAGGCATAGTCCTCATACTGAAGCTGTCTAATATTATCAAACAAGGTGGGTATGGCCTCAACATGTACAAGCACTATACCTAGAACCGAATATCCAATCTGACCAGCTGCCAAACTACCCAATATGAATATTTAAGTCTAGTGGACTATATGACCTAGACAAAGCTGCCAAACTACCCAATATGAATTGATCTTGTAAAAGATCTGCTATAGAATGAATGCGTTTATTTTTCAAATGATTCATATCATCAATTGCACCCATTAAAAATTTTATACTAGCTGTTGTCCAACTCAGGGCATCTGCTGCAACATTAGCTCTTCTTGGATAATAAAGGGTACTGATATCATAATCCTTCAAGAGCTCGACCCATCATATCTATATCAAATTCAAGTCCTTTTGAGTCTATATGTATTGCAGGATGCGATGCTCGATAAAAATCTCAAAATGAATCTTGTACAAATAGTGTCTCCAAATCATCAATGCGAAGACTACTTCTGCCAATTCTATATCATAGGTAGGATAATGACTCTCATGTACCTTTAGCTGACGTGAGGCATATAAAATAACTTTACCCTTTTGCATTAGAACACAACCCAATCCAATACTAGAGGCATCATAATAAACTGAAAAAAAGGCTACCCTCAATAGGAGGTGAAAACATTGGTGCGGTGGTAAGCAACTCCTTGAATCTTTGAAAGCTGGACTCGCACTCATCAGACCACTGGAAAGGAGACTCCTTTCATGTTAATCTAGTCGTACGAGCAGCTATAAAAGAAAAAACCTTCACAAAGCGTCTACAATAGGAAGCTAGACCAACAAAATTATGAACCTTGGAAAGGGATGTAGGTCGTGGCCAATCACGTACTTCTGTAATCTTCACTGGATCAACACTGATATCGTTAGTAGATATGACATATCCCAAGAATGCTATAGAATCCAACTAGAAGGCACACTTCAAGAACTTCATATAAAGCTGCTAAGTCCTTAATGTATAAAGTACAACACTCAGATGTTGCTTATGTTGTTTCCGACTCTGAGAATAAACAAGGATGTCATCAATAAATACAATCACAAAGGAGTCAAGATAAGGTCTGAAGACTCTAGTCATAAGATCCATGAAAGCTGCAGTGCTATTAGTCAGCCCAAATGGTATTATAAGAAACTCTTAATGGTCATACCATGTTTGAATTGTAGTCTTCTGAATATCCCTGACCTAAATCCTCAACTGGTGATACTCTGATCTCAAGTCAATCTTTGAGAACACAGAGGCACCCTGTAACTGATCAAGTAAGTTATCTATCCGTGGAAATGCATACTTATTTATCACTATAATCTTATTCAACTACTGGTAGTCAATACACATGGGCAAACACCCCATCTTTCTTCTTCACAAATAAAATAGGAGCACCCCAATGTGAAACAGTGGGGCGAATAAAATCTCTGGCAACCATATCCTAAAGCTGAGTACTAAGATATCTAAGCTCTATTGGAGCCATTCAGTACGGTGGAATGGAAATAGGCCTAGATCCTGGATCAATCTCAATAAAAAAAATTGACCATACGCTCGGGTGGGAGGCCAGGTACTCATCAGGAAACATATCAAGAAACTCCCAAACCATGGGTACCGACTCAGGGGAAGGAAAACCAACACTCATATCATGAATTAAAGATAAATAAGAAGAACATCCCTTATATAGACATCTACTGACCCAAAAACTAGAAATAACAGGCACTAAAAACCAGAACCCCGCCACAAAACTGGTGGTATCCCGGGCACAGATATGGTCACGGTTTGAAAAAATAATCCAAAACAATAGGATAAGAGGAAAAACATTCCATTCCTATAATCACATCAAAATCAATCATATCAATAGCCAAAAGATCATCCTAAGTGTCCAACTCTTGTATAGACACAATAAAACCTTTGTGGATTCGATCCACCACTAAGGACTTACCAAATGGGGGTATCCATACTCACATGCATAGGTAAAGGCTCGTTCAAATTACCCATATGAAGTGCAAAGTAAACAAACACATATAACATGATAGAGCTAGGGACAAATAACACTAAAGTCGGCTGACGACAAACATGTAACATACCAGTAACAACTGTATAAGAGGACTTTTCTCCGACCCTATCTGGTACAGCGTATAGATGATGGTGCCCAACACCCTAATAATCTCCCCCATGATCCCCTTCTTTGTCCACCTGGCCCCTACCATGACCTCTGTTAGGTGATGTAAGACTGCCTCTGACTGGTGGTGGCATCAACAACAAGGGCATTTGAGCAGTTGGATAGATAGGTCGCCGCTGTGGGAAATCTCTAACAAAGTAGTCCAAGTTCCCACAATCAAAAACAACCCTGATGTCTACCTCAACAGAGATCACTCGCTGCACCTCTTTGACTGCCTCGGCCTCAAGACTCTGTAGATGCTCCCCTAACGGGCTGACTACTCTGACCAATCTCAACTGAGGGTAAGGAGGCCTGAACTGGCCTTCTAGGCTACTATTTCCTGCGTCTATGATAACAACTCCCCTAGAACTAAGAACCACTAAACTTACTTTGATGGAATTTCCTCTTATATCTACCTCCCTCTAATAAGTGACAGTGCCTCTCCCTATTACATACATGGTCTATCACTAGCAGTAGTGGATCACCCCGAGCCAATAAAGCTTCAACATCCTTCTATAGCTCTTCTTTCAATCCATATGTAAAACGATGAGTCCTTTCATCCCAGTAGGCCTAATAAAGACTCCATATCATGATAGCTAGGCAAACTAAGCCTCATACTTTGGGACTGATATCTCTCCCTACCGCAAATCAACACATTGAGTTTAAAGATCCTCTTGAACATTCCATGGGCCATACTTCTCCATAAAAGCCTCTACAAACTCACTCCAAGTCATCAGTGGTGACCCATTCGGTGTGCTATCTCGATATGATCTCCACTAGGTATTAGCCCGATCCTCTAGCTGATAATTAATGAAATCAACCCGGTAGATATCCCTCAAGCCTATTGTTTGCATCCTCTCCTCACACTCAGCAATAAACTTGAATGAATCCTAACTAGAATTATTTAAGTATCTCAAAGGCCCCAACGAGTAAAATGATCATGCATCTTCCGATCCTCGAAAGTCATAAGAGGAACCCCATACCGATCCTTTACTAGTAGAGCTGGGGTGCTGCAGGTGCTGGCTATGGAGGAGAAGGGACAATAACTAGCTTTGACACTGTCTGAGCTGGAGGAGCTGGGGCACCCTGTATTGAAGTTTGACCCTTATCTCTACCCATCATGGCAGACATGCGTCGCCACATATCTCTAAGTACATCATCAGACATGGTGGCATCTCCAGTAGAGGTAGCTCTTTAGGAACTGGCTCTATCTACTGCACCCTAGCTCGACCTCCCCTACGAGCTCAACCTATGCTATACCTTTGCCCCTAACTGGAGCTCTTTGAGGATGAGGGGAAGTATCATCACCTCCGGATATCTTTGATATAGGATTCGTATGAACTATCTGCGAATAGAACCCAAGTGAATAATCAGGAAACCAATGGAAAATTCGCACGAAGATAGGATACATATGTCAATGTACTGACCCATGGACTCTACCAAACGCTTATTCCTATATCCATGGAAACCGATGAACCTAGGGCTCTTATACCACTGTGTCACGACCTAAAAATTAAGAATTTAAGGTGTCTACACCTCATCTGTAGACAAGCCTAATCCAAGAATAAAGTGGTCAATGGTAGGCCAGTACCTGTAACCCAAAAGAGAGTAAAAGAAAAGAAAGAAGAGACAACTCAACAAACCAAACAGAAACACACTTCCCAAAACATTGTATCATAGACGGTGAGCTACTATAGATATATAACCAGAACATAATACAAGTCTACATTACCAAAAGATATATACAAACACCATCCCAAGTCCAAAATGGAACAACTCCAACACAGAAGAAGACCAGGAGCAGCAAGGACGCCTAATGCTCACTGTATCTTCGTAACATCATAACTCTATTTGGCTTGATCGTGACCCCGCTGCTGACTCGTGCCCAAATCTGCACCTAAAGGATGCACAAGTGTAGGTGAGTACCAAAACAATGGGTACTTAGTAGGCATAGGCCGAGTGAGTAGCAATAAGCATAAATAAGGAAAAAAGTCATCAACACAAAAGTAAGGCAACAATAGGCTAGCATAATCAACTCACAGATAGTCAAACCGCATGCCATTCACCTGGATAGTGGGATCATAACCAGATGAAGCTACACATAAAAAATACTAGGTAAATTCAAAAGTTCATTAACAGCTAGAATAACCAGAAAGTACTGCTAAAGGGGTACTAAAGGATACCCCAATAACCACATGTTGTCTCCCTCATTGGCCCATGGCACTACAAAACCATATATATATGAACCAGCCCCCACTAGGATGTGAAGAACATTTATAGAAGATCTCTATTTGTATACTTACCCTTCCTCCCCTGGTATACCCCTCCATCTAAACTACGCAATACTACGGGCATCGACATAGCCACCTAGGTTGAAAAGTCTATGGAGGGAACCAATCCCGTATACATTCTTTTGCAAATACCAAGAAATGGCATAATCATTAGGCGAGAATACCAAATCCCCGCCCGACCCTATAAATATGCATAGCAAGAGAAACAGGTCAAATCTAGTTTCCCCTAGTCAACCCATAGCCTCGCTCTATGAAGTATCACACAACATCAAGGTAATAATCATTGTATCACTACAACCATAACACATACACATCAAATGTAGATAAAAACAAGCCTAGGATGGACTCTAGGTCACCAAAAAGCCCTAACCACTAGTATAATCCCCTCCCCAACCTCACTATGGTCTAGAGTATGTATATAGATAATACACACCAAAATGTGTTACTCCTCCCCCACCATACTATAGTCCAGAGTCGATGTGAAATACGCAGGTAGGCTTACATTTTCTCAAGGCTGAGCACCGGGTGATAAGGCCAGTAAGAATGGCCATAGGCTAAAGTACAACAATAATAGGGCTCAAAACTAGTATCCTAGCCCCCAACTGGCAATTTACAAATATAAATACTATATCAATACTCAGTCTAGACCTAGCCTACCTGGATGTTGAGGAATAAGTCCGAAAGTGCGCCCAACGAGTCAAAATCTCTATACAAATTTCGATTATGAATGGGACTGTCAAGAACATGATTACTGAGTCAACAAGAGTACAACAAGACCCATATAACTATATAAATAGTGAGGCCAAAGTCTCGACTAAAAAATGGGTCAAAAACCCTAACAAATAAAAATTAAGAAACAATTATATCAATACGAAGAGCACAATGTAGGGATCATGTGGTACAAATTTGGGCTCAATTTCAAAATTAAAGATAAAATCCCTAAAACATTTGTTTACTATAGAAAACATTGAACTGTAGAAAAAAATGAGGGATTAACGGATATAAATACTCCTGGAACCAAGATACTGAGCTTTCTTAGAGCAAAACAACCAAAAATACCCTTAAATAAAAGATCAAATGTTGCTGGTTTGAGAGGAAACTGAGAAATGCATGTTCTCTGCTTTTTTTTCTTTTCAGAACAAAAGGAATAGTACTTAAATATTTAACATAGTACTCAATAGTATACATACATAACATAAGTAAAGTAAGGGGAAACAGTCGGTGGTATACTTTCTTATGGGGAATCTATATTCCCCCAGTTTTTAAATAACCAGATTTTGTATAAATTAATATAAAATATTTAGAATACTTTAAATTCACAAAAATTAATAGAAAATTATTTCTAATAAAACCTACACCGTAAAATAATAAATCTTCAACATAATTTGGTATGCTAACTCAAAGAAATATTAGTTAAATTAAAACGATTTAATTCAAGGATACCCATTGCAACCGAAAATCCAGCAATCAAAACGAAGTCCACATGCAACACTTTATATATGAAATCTTTATGTAATCGATATTTTGAACTTAATGAAAGTGAAAAAAAATGTGATACAAGGTCATATGAGTTGAGTATATCCTTGAGAAGCCTCAAATGGAAATAATTCAAGGTATGAAGTTACCAGGGACTCGATCAATCGATCCCAGCCAGTCATAAGTAACTTAGGGAAACCTATACTATTCTTTAAAGCACAAAGGGAACAGGGGAACATGAAAAATGACTCCGAGAGCCATGACATGTCGTGGTATACCACTTTACGACTCGTGAAATAGAATTATAGGAATTAGCTGAAATTCAACTTTTTGTTAAGAAATGCACGAGTAAATAGTATTACACCTCATAATGTCATGATACTGACATGTTGGAATCTAGAAAGAACCTGAAAATCTCAGGCATTACCCCATAGGTTGATAGAATAACTCGTGGTGTGCCACCCCATGAGTTGTGGACCAACTCATGCCCACCTGGGAATAATTTATTCTAATTCTATAAGTATTAGGACTAGTTTAGAAGCTTAAATCAAATATGTTTTATTATATTATATCCCTCTTGAGATCATTCAACCCTGAATGAAGGCTATAATTAGAATACAAGAAACCTGCCTTTTGATTATGACTAGTTAACTAAACTAGAAAAGAATAGGATATTTATTGAGTTGGTTTAACCAACTAACCATCTAATTCAGATGGTTTTCATGCATTCTACCATAGCTGGCCTCAACTACCATGAACTCATCAAATAATGCATAAATACACACATAGGGACTCATTATGTAATGACCCTCATGGTCATTTATGATAAATACGTGATGTCTTGCATCTTAGAGCATTTTAGCAGTTACCCCAAGTCATTTATGACTTGATGGGACCGATAGTTCAGATCCCTGGTGACTTGGTTGAGAGATATCTCAAATTTCCTATTTTAGAGCCTAAAGTTAAGTATCCGTTGACCAAAGTCAACTTTCCTTCAA
>JBDJHY010696204.1:0-15849 GCA_039654485.1 Withania somnifera | reverse complement strand
AGGTTAACTACTTTAGAACGGACTGAATACTTATCAAGGTCACAAGACTTGACTGGTTCATCATCTTACCATATCCCCATAGGGTAAAAGTTGAAAACCCTAACTCTGGGGACTCCCTCTCTAAAATGAACTACAACCAACCACTATGCAAGGTCATTCACTCACTATACACCTAAATTACAAAATTCCTCTTCAAGAACTACCATCATCTATACTTAGATTCTTTCTAGGACTTATTGTTGAAACAAATCTCAGCTTCCTCCAAGGATACCAATGAAGGGTCAACACTCTTTCTATCTTATTAACATCATACATTCAATTCTTAACCCAGCCTCATACAATAATACCTCATGCTAGAATACTCATCTAGAATTCAAGTTTATCATTCAATACTAACCATCGATCATATACAACTTCTCTTAAATACTTATACTTACAACTACTAAATCACAAGACTAGGTAACACGAACATTGTGAAAATCAACAATTACATATTCAATCTTATTCACCCACTCTCTCAGTTTTAAGCCTAAACACAACTTTACCATACTTAATAAAAGAAAAATTTAAGTCCTCCTAACCATCAACCTCTCATGCTCATACTACTATACAATCTTCACTAACTTATTACTCCTAAGTCAATACTTAAGGACACACTATCCCCCCACTTCTAAATAATCACATGACATCTGACTACTCCCATAATTAGAAGTTATTCCCTACTCTGACTTCTACACTTATAACTTCACAATTCTAGCATTAAGATCACTCTATCATAACAAGATATCCTGGTTACATCTCTAACCTTTTAATTTCCTAAGGCTATGCTATATATCATGCCTAACACTATCCTGATATCTATATCTGATATATACCATAAAAATTAGCTTTCTCTATTACTCTAATACTACTTTATTTTAGACTAACACTAATCACCCCCAAATAAGACTGAGGTTGGGGTCTGCTCTAATTAGGCCTGGTTTCTTGCCTGACGGGACGGCTACTCTGCGAACTAGTTTTATTTTGGGTGGAGTGATCTAAATCATGTAAAGAATGGGTTAGAACGAATTTATAGAAGTTAAACACCACAACATGAGGTAATACATGAACAAATGAAAACATTCCTAAACTCTCAGTAGCCTCTCGGTTATAAGGGTGCCATGGTTCACACCCATAAAAGAGACTCTACCTAACGTTGACTTCCAAACATCGTAGGACACTTGACCTAAGATCTAATACCAAGTTTGTCATGCCTTGAAGTCACTCCCTAGGTGTGGTCAGCATCCTTAGACACTAAGTTGTCTCAATAGTCTTGAATGTAAATAGACATCATCAATAATCAAACGAAATTCAAGTCATAGATCTAATCAATACTCATGTATAATATCCACTACAAAGTTGAATAATAGAATATACCAGAACAGTGTCTCTTACTGGACAAAACAAAATAGAGTAAAACCTAAAGTCTCAAGATACTCAAATAAGTAACAAATAAACTCCATCTTCTTGGACCTCAAAGTAATAAAGACTCACTAATCTTATAGTCACTTTTATTCTGGAAGGCTGGAAGGATCTGCCTGGAGGTTACATGTAGTATATAGAAGTATGGGTCATCACATGAAAATGCAATAGATATGAGGAGGTGAAGCATGCTACAATAATAAATAACTCGCTACTATGCAATGCATGAACAATTTATAATATGCTCCACTTCAATAAATAAATAATGTGCAAGTTTAACAATATTATTTAAAAAGATCAACATTCAGTATAATAAGTAAACTCAGTAATAAACTAGCTCAACTTAACTTCAGAATCAACTCAAATAAGCAGTTAGATGCAATTTAAATAGTATAAGTTTAAAAGCTTCGAAATTTAAGAGTATAAAATAAACCCAATAAATACTTAAGACTTAGCATCCTTAAATCAAGTTTAACTCCAACTTTCAACATCAAGAAGCCGTATTATACTGGTTAATAATATTACTTTAAAAAAACTTCAACTTTTAAGGCTCATCTCAATTAAGCAATAATATGCAACTTAAATAAGTGGTAGTTCAAAATCTAAATTTTCAAGAGTACAAAAATAAACTCATTTAAATAGCTCAACTTCAACAGTTTTTAACAAAAGATAAAGACTCAGTTAAAAATTGTCTTTACTTTCTTCTCTTCTAAACCTCAATTTTACTTCTCTTAAGAAGTTTCTATAATCTACATACCTTAGGACTTAGTGTGAACTCTACATATTACCCTATGTAGAGGGGTTTCCATACATTTTCAAAGGGTATGTACCTCGCTTCTCCTAGCATAGGAAAGAGTCCCCGTTCTTATGGTTAACTTTATGGTGCCTCATCTAGAGGTAGGGGTTTCCTTCAGCACAATGGAAATTTCCACACCGGTACCATTCCAAGCATCTATGTATACTTGGGGTGCTAGTAAGTCTGTTTAGAGTGCATTGGGTGGTTATGACTCCATATGGGTAGTTTTTGACAAATTGACTAAGTCCACACATTTCATTCTAGTAAAGGTGAAGTACAGTTCTTAGGACTTAGCTCAGATTTATATCTTCCTAATAGTTTGATTTCATGAGGTCCCTATAACCATTATATCTAATTGAGGTACTCAGTTTGCTTCGCACTTTTGGAGTACTATGCAACATGAGATGGGTACTCAACTTGATATGAGCATAATTTTTCATCCTTAGACTAATGTTTAATCTGAGTGCACTACTCAGATGTTAAAGGTATATTGCATTCATACATCATTAACTTTGGTGCTTATTAGGATTGATTTTTCCAACTTATGGAGTTTACTTATAACACCAGTTATAATTCGAGTATTCCGATAACTCCTTTCTAAGATTTATGTTGTAGGAAATGTAGAGCTCTAATTGGATGGTAAGACTTCTGAGGTGAGAACGTGGGATATATATTTGTTGTAAGAATCCATGGAGAGAGTTAGGCAGATACAGACTCGACCACTTATGACTTGGAGTAGGAAAAAGAGTTATGTTGGTAGGAGTGTTAGACCTTTGGAGTTCATGGAGGGTGGTCAAGTATGGTTGAAAGTATCATCCATGAAGGGTGTGATTCTATCTAAGAAGAAATGAAAGCTTAGACCTCATTTCATTAGTCCATTTGAGATTTTGGAGTGGAAGTTAGAGGTTTCTTACTAGTTAGCTTTTCCACCTGGGTTGTCCGCGATTCACCCGGTCTTTCATGTTTCTATTCTTCAGAGGCATATTCTCAATGAGTCTCATGTTCTTCAGTGAGATACTTTGAGTTTGGACCTAGAATTATCATTTGAGGAGGATCCAATTTCCATTATTGATAGACAGGTTCAGAGGCTTTGGACCAAAGAGATACCTTCAGTAAAGGTGCAGTGGAGGCACCAACCGATTGAGGAGGCTACTTGGGAAATTGAGTTTGATATTCATAGCTAATACCCTCATATTTTTTACCATTTAGGTGATTCTTATTTCTTATGTTCGAGGATGAACATAGTTTTTAGTGGTGGATTTTTTAATTACCCTCAATGTAATTTTTTCGATTTCTGTAAATTTTGACCATTTTATCCTAACCCTAGTTGCATTATGCTAAACTAAGTGTGATTCCATGGTTGGTTCATGTTGACATTAGGTTTTTAGTATGTTTTTGGAAAACTTGAGTTTTGAATCTTTAAAATGAAAAATAAGAAACTTTAGGAGTCACTTGGAGTTTCAGACCTCGACATAAAATCCATCAGTTTCGTCATCTCCGAAATGTTGATTTTGGTAAATAGGACCTTAATATAATGTTTTAGCTCATTTTTAGTGATTTTTAGTGGTCTTAAGAAATAAATTTGATTTTATAAAGGAATGGTTGACTTTTTTTAACATTCAAACTTAGAGTTCCCAGATAAAAAATCTAATGATTCTGTTGGATATGGGAGGTGGTTTTTGAATGAGCTTTCTTTCATTTCCCGTAGACCACGAGAGAATATTACCCTTTTTTTGATAAGTTTGTATTAACGGGTATCAGGTGGCTCTAGGACCCAAGAAGAACTAAGGTCAAGTGACACTTGAGAGTTCTCTTTCCTCAATGGCATGGATGAGTAGGAGTTGGATGAGTATCGCATTGTAGAAGATGAGGCCTACAAGTTGTGTTGTTCAGCACCTTTCATTCCATTTATGACCCTATTTTGATGTTTATGGTACCTATTAGTTGTTGTTGTTGTCCCTTTTAGAGCATCTGGATAAATTTTTATATTAATTTGGAAGAATTTTATTTCTTTTCTTGTTATTTTAATGTCATGGTGGCATCCTTGGATGATTGAAACCTGGTTTGTAGTTGATTTTATTGAACTCTATCGTGAATTTACATTGTTTTACCATTTGGATAAATTATTATAATAAGAATAATAGGAAATATCACAGCTTGAGGCTATTATAGTGACCCTTAAATGTTATAGTCATCCTCAAATAGCGAACAAGGGCCTGCCATAGTGCCTCCCTCAGTTGGTGATTGACCTCTACACCGGTCCTGTAGTGACTATAGCGGTACTGTTTTGGGGGTATCTATACCACTATAGCAGTCCCTACTAGAATTTCAAATTCTATTTTTAACTCTTGTATGAATTGCACAATTACTGTAAAGGTTAGATACTTAACCATCGAAAATTATTTTAACCAAACACTAAATTTAGCTATCTTCCTTGGTTTAAAAGCACGAGATGTTAAAAAGAAAGTTAATATAGTATATTTTACTTAATAGTAGCTTCATTCTCCAATATCATAATTATGATATAACATTATGAAAAAGTTCTACACATAACAATTATAAAATTTTAACATCATAGAAACTAACGTAGTTTCACCTTGATTGCAGGAAAAACTAATTCAGTCAGTTAATATCACATATCCATAAGCAATGACTACAACTACTACTATTATTTCAAAAAAAAAAAAAAAACACAATCCTTAATTCCCGTATATAGATACCAATTGGAATCTCTATGATTCTAGATTGAACATACCAAGATTCAATTTGAACTATCTGGGTTCCAACTGAGTTTTTTGAGATACCAATTGGAATCATCTAGATACAAATTGGTCTAGACATAGTAGACAATACTTTACAATTCCATGATATAAAGAATAAAGTGGGTGACTCTAATGCTTGATAGATTTTTAAGGATTCAGCACGGACATCGACACACCAATCCATGGAACTATACTTGGCATTGCTCTTATACATATGAGATTAGTAACTTAAATCTCTGATACCAACTTTTATGAACCAAACTATGGATTGTACAGGTACTTATTCTATTATATTTAGAAAGGAGAAACTATACCACCCATTCGATTAAATATGTGGAAGATTCCTTCATTACCTTTAATGATAACATAAAATACGACTGGATAAAATAAATCTCAATGAATTTACGATGGAAAAACTCATGTTCATTTTAAGATTACTGAAGAAGAGGATCAAATTGGCCTTTTTGACCAACTTGATGCACTATCTCCCTTCAACCCTTTGAGCTAAATGAATCTCTTACAACAAACACAATCCTTAACTTCTTTGAGCAGAAGCAATAGGTTTAGCCTTAACAACGATTCTCTAGAATACTTTAAAAATCTTGAGTAAAAAACCACCGACTACCGCAGACCTAGTTTAGACATAAAAAATCATTATATTTACAAAATAAAATGATAAAATAAAGACCCAACTTCTGCCTGGAATGAAGTGTAGAGTCTGATTTTGAAAACTCATCATCCTACCTCATACCTTCACGCTAAATTGAAACATGTCTACATGAAAAATGATTATAGAAAGTGTAGCATCATTACAACTACAAGTACTAGTAGGCACCATCGGCCGACCAAAGTTAGTTCATGTAAATTAAAATAGAATTATAATATATTCATGACATCTAAATAATCCAATTTCATTGTAACTTTACAACATCCTATATCTATACATATATAAGTATTCTCTTGCATCTTATAACTCAAGGTCATCCTCTCTATTCAGTCACCCGAGATCATTCATTTCTAGCCCTTATTTATTCCATTAGATGCTGCTACTACTGTTACCCAACTTGCAACACTATTATGTTATAAACTCCCCTTATTCACCTTGCTACATTTTTATTAACATGACAATTGTTGGACTCAGCTAACATTTCAGTGACACTATCTAGGATGGTTATTTTTTTGATTCAAGTAATACCCCAATCTTTTGAACTAAGATTTTAAACACTCTACATATGTGGTTAGGACAAAAAGTAATGAGTTTATACTTGAAACTAGGAGGTAAGATCATTTCAAATGTATGGAAGCAGTGTTGGATTTGAATCAAGGTCATAAGGAAATCCTAGCACAATGTTGAGTCTAAAGTTTCTTAACCGGCCTAGTTTTCATACAAAATTCATGTATGGGTAAACTTTAAACAATATTTATCCTTTAATATGAGGAATTTTATGGACCATAAACTATCAAATTCCGGTATCAAAACCTAGTTTTTAGTGTAACAAATAACCAGTCAATCCGAGGTTGTAGTAAACATTATGGGCATTTACTAAGGTCTACACTGAAGATCTTGGAAAACAAGCTCACTACCTAACCTCGATATAGGTGGTGAGGCACACAACCTATGTTTTTGTAAGGATATATAAAGTGAACAACCTAGTTCCATGAAATTTGTTGCTTGGTGAACACCCACATTCCCTATGTGTGTAATTTCTAGGTAAAAACTTTCACGCTTTGAGCTTATCCTATGGACACGATAAGGCATCTGAAGCTACCTGGTTACCCAGAAGTACCCTTGTCTCTACCATAGATCTACTCTCTCAATATTCACCAGAAGTCAAATATATAATAAATAACATTAGGTGTCTCACAAGAATAAATATATAAGTAATGAAACAAAGAATGAAATTAAAATCTAAAATCTACTATATCACTGTCTGAAAGCCACTACAATGTTGAATACTTAGCTACTAGGCAGGCCCTAGATAAATTTAAAAGAAATATGAAATAAATACTAATTCTAGAGCGTTATCAAAAAAAATAAAGGTAAGAAAGGTGAGAAAAAATAGTCCCCAGATCATGAGGATTCACCAACTTTTACTTCTGGAGTTGCAAATCTAGTTAATTATGAATGTTATGATAACTAGATGGATCTACTTTGTAAAAGAATATAGGCACAAAGTGTGCCAGTATTTTAAATGTAATAGTATGTCGGAAGGTAACAATAACAACATATACAATATTATCTACAAAATAATAACATATGAAATAGGCTATGCAGTGCATAAAAAAAATCATAAGCAGGTCTGACGCGACACTACAACTTTAAGAATAAACAATAATATGCAGGATTACCTGTTGATTGTAAGAAGTCATATTTTAGAAACATGAGTAAAAATTACTTCAAAAAAGACTCATCATTTTAAACAAGCAAGTTGATACTCAGTTAAAACTCTTTCTAAGCTAGTAGTGAACAATGGTGAGAGTATTTATAACCGACCCAGTGAATATACACGAGGTCCAAAATATAACCATATGCTGGGTGGGATCTCTATTCCTTTCCAGAATCTAGGGATTTCAAGTGTGCCTAGTGGATCCACTAAGTTTTGCAAATTAGCCCAATTAGGCGAAGCTACACACTACGAGTGGAAAGTACGTTATGGGGTGGGGGTGTTATGTCAAAACCCACTTGGTGAAAATACTCCTCCCACTATACGCTTTATCAATAAAACATAATTTTGAAAGATACCAGATGAAAAAGTAAATATTCTACATTAGTGATACGACCTTAAAGAGCACCTATCCTTCAAGACCTTTCACTCGAAACCAAGATAATCTCAAGGAATTACAAGACTTGTTCATGAATATGGAGATCATTGAAGGGCTCACAAGGAATAAAAAAATCTACAATGTGTGCAAGCACAAAGAATGGGAGGAGAAGATCTTACACACTCGCCGACCAACTTCCAAATTAGGTGCACCATCGCCCTTCCAAATAGCGAGTCACCATTTTAGCACCACCATCACCAAACCTGCTACCCAATTTCTCAACAAACTGTTATTTAAGGAGATAGGAAGGTAAATTTGGTGACACGCCAACCTAGTTGGCAATGCAAAATTCATATTCGGAGAGCCAACTGGCACCACTAGGAATATTTCGTAATTTGGATTTTAACTAAGATTCTGATGGTTTTGTGTGGAGAACAACTTATTGAATATTGTAATAGTTTAATTAGAAGTTTAATAGCATAATTGTAGTCTGTTAACTCAAGTGTAATTTCTAGTGATTAGCAGGGAACTCTGTCTGTTGGATTTCCAACATATTTCAATTAAACCAAACTTATTTTTCCATTTTTAAATAGTCAAATGAGGGTTATTTTTTTTCTTGAATTTGGGTCTAGTTTTGGTATCTAGAATGCATAGGAGGAGTGGGTATCCAATCCTACAGTGCCTAGGATTTAATTATGAGATTCCTCATATCCTTTTTGTTTCTATCTCATCTTTTTTTTTTGGATATAGTTTCTTACTAGAAAACCTAACTTGGGACGTATTATATTGGTATAAGAGCTTAGGTTGGGATGTTTTTTCTACAATTTTCAATCCTAGGTTCATAAAATTTCATATGTCCAAAAATATTTTATTCCAAAAAATTCACCAATTTTTTTTTTGTTTCTTGTCATTAGGACTAATTCTCTTAGTGATTTGGGTCAATAACTAAAGCTTAAAACATTGGGGTTTTGGTAGTTCAAAGTTTCATCATTGAAGAATAACTTGAAGCTTCAAATTTCAAGTGGGTTTTAATTTTTCTGTGTGTGGGTGATGAGTTGAGGGTGAACGACCACTAGGATTTTTTTATCATATATCAAGGACCATCCCTACCAAGTTTCATAATTATTGGACTTAAATTGAGGGAGAGAAAATTTTAAAATTTTGAAGGTTCTTGGTGTTGTTAAGCAAGAAGAGAGGGAATTTTAAATTATTGTTAGTTTGATCATAATATTGAAAGGAAGAATTGAAAAAGATCTTTAACACATGAAACTCCCAAAAAGGAGTAAACTATAAAAAATAAAGGTCCAACCAAAATTGCAGCTTGTGCTAATGAAATCGTCCTAAAAAATTTCCACAACGTACTTGCTGTCTAGTAGGGGAATTGCCCAACCCGTGGGCACGTCGTCCTTTCAGTAATCCACATCTACAATTTTGAAATATATCTAAAAATCCGGGAATGTTTTTGATTCAACTTAGTTCTTTCCTTTTGTAGTTTCATTTCTTGACTCTAATTGTTTTTTTTTACTTGTCAACTAGTTTACAACTAGTAATTGTCCTGTTAGTTGTGAATTATCTCTAAAGTTCACTTTTCCTCGTGCTTGCTTGTGCTAGTCTAGTTAGTTTCCTTGTTTAGTTTTTTTTTCTTGTATGTTCTTGGAGTCATCATTTCTTGATTCTAATTTCTTTTGTTTTACTTGTCAACTAGTTTACAACTAGTAATTGTCCTATTAGTTGTGAATTATCTCTAGAGACTTTTCCTCTTGCTTGCTTATGCTAGTCTAGTTAGTTTCCTTGTTTAGTTTTTTTTCTTGTACGTTCTTGGAGTCATCAAAGTGGCCTACAAAAATCCATTTTTATCACAAAGGATAGGAGAACTATTTTGATTGAAGAAGATTGGTGGCTAATCAACATTGAGATGACACTTGGTAGTAAGGTGAGTGTTCACAAAGAGTGACGTGAGGTTTTTTGTTGAGTTTTTTAGGTAACATGTCGAATCATGGAAGAGCAAAAAAATTGGTGAGAATGTAGGTCAAATGCCTTTACAAAATTGGAAAATGACATAAGAACATTGGGATACACTTATGAATTTGATGAATGCGAATTATGCTAAGGCGGATGAAACCTTGAAACAAATTAGGAAAATCAAAGGTTGGATAAGTAGCGTTGAAAAAAGTCTAGAAGGATCTGGGGAAAAATGTCAAGAGGCATCACAAGGCGAAGGGATAAGAAGAGTCTTGGATTAATCAACCACCATCTCTTCACATGGTTTTAGGAAGGCTTGTTATGGAAACCAAGGCATAACAGGAACAATAATATGAACAAATTCCAACCATCTACCTCATCACATCCTATAATACAAGTAACTCCACATCCAAATACCCAAACATTCTAAGCTCCACTTCCAAATATATCACATGTACCCTCTCATGTACCTTAAGTACCTATCCCAGAAACTCCCCAAATGGAACCATGTCCTCGTAATATGTATAAAAACCTTTCCTATGATCATTAAATTGAATAATTTGAGTATGTTGAGGAAGAAGTAGAACCCTTCTATATAGTGCATCAAGACTATGGTTATTCAAGGAGTAGTCGAGGTCGAAGGGAAACCTATGTGAGAAATCGTCAGATGGAACATAAAGGCTATAGGATTGAGGATATAGGGAAAAATAGAGTAGAGAATAGAAGAATCAATGGGGTAGAGGAGATAGAATCAAGGAAAGAGAGGAGACACTTGGAGGTAGAGGTGAACTAGATCGTGGACCGTAAACTATCAAGGTGACAATTTATACATTCAAAGGAAGTAGTGATATTGGAGAATACTTAGAATGGAAGATCCAAAGCGAGAGGATATTTCTTAAAACAATATTTCTGATGCATTAAAGACCAAGTATGCTCTCACATAATTTTAGGGGTATGTTTCCACTTTGTGGGAGTCAAAGAAGAGAGAGTGGCTACGAGATGATCTTATTAATATACCTAATTGGATAGACTCCATAGAACTTATGGAGACTAAGTATTTTAATCCAAAATATCATGTGGAATATTATGTGTATGCACATCTACAAGGTGTACAAAGTGTTGAAGAGTATTATGACGCATTTGAAAACTTGAGGATGGAGTCTAGTATTGTGGAGCCCATGAGAAATGTGATGGTTTGGTTTGCTTCCTGGTTGATACATGACATTTCCAAAGCATCAAGATTCAAGAATTAAGATAGATTGGAAGCGGCTTTTCATGATGCTTCCAAGGTTGAAATTGATTTGAAAGATAAACATGCCTACAAGTCCACAGTTGCTTCCTCATGGAATAAGAGTGGTGAAAGTGGAAGTCCTCATCCATGAGGGATACCTCCAAAGGAAAAAATCAAGTGATGCAAACAAAATTTGATCCTAAACCCAAGTTCAAAAAAATAATCAAAGAGGTAACTTTGTTAGGCAAAACCAACCTCACACTTATTCTATTCAATGCTTCTGTTTCCATGGTAGGGAACACGTTTATAGATAATTACCAAATGCTAGAGTGATAGTTGCATTTTAAAATAGTTACCAAACCGACAAGGAATATGATAATGGTGATGAAGGTGAAAGGAGGGATCAGGTGATAAGCATAATGAAGATCCTAATGATGACGAGGAGGATCAAGAATGGGTAGTTATTCCTTTGATGGGGTTTATTGGAAAATTTGATCCTATGGAACTTAATGATGATGATACTCTAATGGAGGTAAATGAGAAGTTGTCATGCATGGTTAGGCAGATCATAGGGGACATCTAAAAGGAGGAACTTCAACAAAAAAAAATTATTTTACTCTACGTGCAAGGTCATGGCCAAGAGATATGATTTAGTCATTGATAATGGGAGTTGTACAGACATGGCTAATTTCATCTTGATGAATCATATCCAACTTTCAACTACTATACATCCTAGAACATTAAATATTTTAGTGGTTTAGTGATAAGGGGGAGATGAGGGTCGAAAACCAAGCAAGTATTAAATTCAACATTGGCAAGTATGAGGATGCGATATTGTTTGATGTGGTTCTAATGGTTACATGTCACTTGTTTCTTAGACGACCATCGGAATTTAATACAGATGAGTTTCATCATAGAGTTCCAATAAATATTTCTTCATGTTCTTGTACATAAACATAACTTTATTCCCTTAACTCCTTTGAATGTTAAGAGTATCAGGTCGTGAAGGTTGTCTAAGAGAGAACAAAGGCAATAGTAGTTAGTGAAATTTTATTGGGAGTTCCATTCAAGTCCAAGGCAAGGTTGGTGGTGTTGAAAAATCAAAGAAGCTGTGCTTGGAAATAAAACCAAGCAAGTTACTTAAATAAATTGATGATACTCACTTTCTAGTGTGTCTTGTCAAT
Organism: Withania somnifera; assembly: GCA_039654485.1. Taxonomy (NCBI): domain Eukaryota; kingdom Viridiplantae; phylum Streptophyta; class Magnoliopsida; order Solanales; family Solanaceae; genus Withania; species Withania somnifera. The sequence continues at coordinate 3,690 of JBDJHY010696204.1, read as the reverse complement.
ACCAACTTATCTTACATGCTAACCAAGACACTAACATTTCACTTGGTGTTGGTTCTTCTCTTTTGTAGGACTATTGAGCTTTGTTCCTGGAAGAAATTTCACAAGGGTTGCCTCCATTGAGGGGGTTTGATCATAAAATTGACTTTACACTAGGTTCTTAAATTTAAAATTGGCCCGCATATAGAAGTAAATTAGAAGATACCAAAGAGCTTCAAAAGCAAGTGGAGGAACTTCTTGAGAAATGGTTTATCCAAGAAAGTCTAAGTCCATGTGCCCTTCTAATTATTCTACTTCTAATTAAGGATGGTACTTGGAGGCTGTGTGTTGATTTTAGAGAGGTTTACAAAATAAACGTTAAGTACCAATACCCAATCCCTAGGTTTGATATTATGTTGATGAGATTTGTGGTACAAAAGTGTTCTCGAAGATTGACCTTTCGAGTAGATACCACAAAATATGAATGGGGATCAAGGATGTGTGGAAGACAACTTTCAAGACTAAGTGTGGGCTATATGAATGGCTAGTCATGCCTTTGGCTGGACCAATGCTCCATGTACCTTCATGTGACTCATGAACCATGTCTTGAAACCCTTTATAAAATAGTTTGTTGTTGTTTATTTTGATGAAATTCTTGAATATTTCCATTTGATGGAGGAGCATGTGAAACACTTGAAGCAAATTTTTGAGGTGCTTCTTAAGAAAAAGATGTTTGCTAATCTCAAGAAGTTCTCTTTTGGTGTGGATAAGGTTGCCTTCTTGGGTTTTATGGTGAGTGAACAAGGAGTTGAGGTCGATGAGGAAAAAGCGGAAGCTATTAAAACTTAGCCTACTCATACCAATGCTATCAAGGTTCGAAGTTCCATGGCTTTGTAATATTGTACCTGCGCTTTTTCAAGAACTTTAACACTGTTGTCTCTCATTTGACCAAGCTAATCAAGAAGGATGTGCACTTTATTTGGGAATATTATTAAGAGAAGGCTTTCAATACCTTGAAAGAAGTATGGATGTGCGCACCATTTGAAGAAGTGTTGAGTATGGACATCAAGGAGTTCTATACTAAAAACTTGCATTTCAAGGCTATATTTGATAGGATTAACCAAGGTTGATGAGTGTATAGGTTCCCAGTGGATGAGGGATACTTATTCAAGTGTGGCAAGCTAAGTATCTCTACAATTTCATGTAGGGATTTTTTTGTAAGGGAAGTGTATTGTGGCGGATTGATGGGCACTTTAGGAGGACCAGGATACTTGACATTCTCAAAGATCAATTCTATTGGCCCCGAATGAAGAATGAGTTGAAAAGATATGTGCACAATGCCTATAATTCAAGCAAGCCAAATCCACATCCAATCCCCAAGGTAAGTATACTCATCTGCCTACTCCTAGTAGTCCGTGGATGGACATTTCTATGGATTTTGTGCTGGGATTTCCTAGAACTAGAAGAGGTCATGATAGTATATTTATGGTGATGGATATATTTTCCAAGATGTCTCATTTTATTCCATTACAAAAATGTGATGATGCCTCTCATATTTCATCTTTTTTTTTTGCTCATGCTCTTAAATTTCACGGAGTTTCTCGAACTATTGATAATGGAAGGGACTCCAAAATTCTTAGCCATTATTGGAAGAGTTCTTGTGGTACTCTTGGTACTAATATATGATTTCCCACTTCTTTCCACCCTCAAACGAATGGGAAACTTAGGTAGTGAATAAGCCTCATATTTATTAGGTGATTAGAGGATCCCCAACTTCTTGAGAGGATCACTTACCTTTAAATGAGTTTGCCAATAATCGATCTTTTCATTCCTCATGTGATAGATTAAAAAACTAGTGCCTTTAACCTTAATCCCTTTATCTAGTGGTGTTGTTGTGAGTTTAGATGCCATCATGACCCAAAATCTCAGGTCATGATGGCATCTACAACCCTCCTGTAGAAAAGTCCAACCCTACATCCTAGAGCTACGCACAATGGGCTATAAACTCTCCGTATAAAAAAAGAATCAAAGGAAAGCATAGACAATACACGATAACTGAAGCCAACAGGGAAAACATACAAAACCTGAATCCCAAAACCTAGTGTCAGAGGCATATAGAGCTATAACACTGGATTTATTGAAAGATACAAAATACAAATCTTCTATAAAAGATAATACAATACAAGGCCTGTTATGGACTGAATAGAGAAAGCCAAAGCCAAGGAAACCATGGTTGGCTCAGATGATAAATCTCACCGTAATCTCCGCATATCAGCTAGATCTACCCCGCATGATCTCAACATCGCTGATAACCCTAGACGGTATCTAAACCATGGAAAAAGGTACAAAAGTGCAATATGAGTACCAAACAAGTTACCCAGTAGACATCATCGGCCGACTGGGTTAAAATAATAATGTGAGTAATAAAACGGGGAAGTAAAATAGGTTTATAATGGTACAGAAATAGTAAGGAAAGATTAAAACTAATAAAAGAGTAAGATATCAAATGTACTAGTATAAAACTATAGGGACTAGACATGATAGATAAAGACTATCTAGCCCAAACTCCGAAGCCTGTAAAAAAGTAGCGAAACATATCGGTGCTCCAGCTCAGTCAAACCTCACTAACCATGATACCATCTACGAAAGAACCACAAATAAGGATTGAGTAGGAGGATACCACTAAATGCGGAATAAAAGTAAACAATCAAGAACCTATCGGCGTCCCATACCACCAGTGAGTACAAATAACACAACATAACCTACCTGGCTCCCCATCCCACCAGTAGGCAAAAATAGCACAAAAAAACCCACCATGACGCCCCCTTAAGCCTGGTGAGCACACACCATACCTAAAGAAATACACAAGGGTGAAGGAAAGCAAAGTAGAATAGTATCAATCTCATGCAGTCACCGCCTATTAATGCTAGTAAAACCATCGGACACACACCCCCTGCCAGTGTCAATAACAACATCAGACACACACCCCCTGTTAGTGTCAATAACAACATCGGTCACACACACCAGGTCAGTGTCAATAATAACATCGAACACACACCTTCTGTTAGTGTTAATAACAACATCGGACACATACCCCTTATCAGTATCAATAACAACATAGGACACACACCCCTTATTAGTGTCAATAACAACTTCGAACAGGCACCCCCTATTAGTGTCAAGTCTCCAGCCCAAACAATATATATAAAAGGATCAATACAGCAACAATAATAAGATGAAAAATACTAGAAACGAAATTTAAACGAAATCTAGGATCGGACAAAGGCCACTAGCTAAGAGCTCATCTCACCACACTCGTCGCGTAATAGCTATAATAATTACTAGGTACAGTGGCCTCCACAAGGTTGCCAAGACCCGAGCTTGCAACCCTTCACCCTCTCATAGGCCCCTAGAATCCAATAGGAAAAATAATAAAAAATAGGAATCAACTAAAGTAACCAGCCGAACTAATGGCCATATCACACGCATCATAATATCAACCCAGTCTAAGATGTAAAAATTAAACCTAGCCTACCTAGACGCTGGTGAAAATCCTTGAGATGCACATACCGCAGATCCGAAGTTCAACACAGTCGATATTACCAACAACTATACTAGTTACAAGTTTCGAGGTATAAATATGAATAATAAGACCCATATTGCAATAGCCATTAGGGTCAAGATGTGGGGCCTGCAGCTCGGGAACACAACAAA